>KZ507695.1:3198-15233 GCA_002844005.1 Limosa lapponica baueri
GCTGCAGCAAAAGCAGAAAATTGGAGGCCCAAAAGGAAAACGATGACTGATTGTTCTATCTGAAAGTCCAGGTAGCTCAGGAAAAAAAAAAAAAACCAAAACCAAAACCAAAAAGCCAAAACAACCCCCCAAGAGTCCTCTGAGTAAAGAAACTACCTCAAGAAAATTCTCAAGTGCACTGGAGACCTGATCATTTGAACTGTTTCTGCAAAGCAGCTCCCTGCACCTGAGAAAAATGCAGCCCAAGGTGACTTGTGCAAATACAAGGAGTCAGGAATATCTCCTGCTCTTCCTTAAGTAGACATGAGGGGTGTCCATAGATCCAATCAGTCTTTGATCATGCAAGATACTGCTGGAGTGCTGTCTTCGCCCTGCAAGAAAGGAACAACCTGTTAATTATTGGGGTTTGGCTTTATCATCACCAGCTTTATGTAGGAGATTCTGCACTGTGCCGATAAGAGAGGGAGGATGAACGAGTGAGGTGAAAGGAAGCCGAGTGGCTGGCTCCTCTGGTTTGGAAGAATCCAGCCCATGGTACAGAAGTGCTCTGCGTGGGCCGTAACAGTTTAAGAGTCCACTTTGCACATAAGAATAAGGTGATCTAACCAAGTACATCAGAGGCTCATCAAAGTCCCCATCCCTGGAGGTATTTAAGAAACGCGTAGACGTGGCACTTCAGGGCATGCTCTAGTGCCCGAGATTGTTGGGGTGGGTTTTTGTTCTAGTTTTTTTTTGTGTATGGTTGGACTCGATGATCTCAAAGGTCCCTTCCAACCATGAAGATTCTGTGATAAACTGAGCAACTTTCAAACATGGTGGGGCTTTAGACGTATGTATATTCAACCTCGTTATCAACACACCCCATAAAAAACCCCTTAAGAGCAATAATGGCGAAGCGCAATTACTTTTCTGCAATACAGATGTACCATGAAAAGCAGGCCTTTGAGCTGAGGAATGAAAGAGGTGTCATAACTCAGAACGTGCTAGAAGCACGTTAGTCCTGTCAGGAATACCGGCCCTACCAAAAACATACGACGAGGTGGGAGGGAGCCAGCGTAATACTGGAATTTCTGTAATCTCACATTGTGTAATATTTTTGTTAAGAAAAAAACCACCTCCTCAAAAGCCTCGGGTTACAGTTTCATCATCGCTTCAGCCAATTCAGTGTTTCCTCCCACCTGAAGTGAGCTTTGCTCTTCCTTTGTCCCCCACACCTCCCAACCACGCTATCGTGACCTTGACAGACTTTTCCAACATCCGATACAACTCAGCAACCCGGAGGAAGATTATTTATCTTTTCTCTTCTGATTTCCCCACCGCATTCACAAGTAGGCCGAGCTGGGGTAGGGTTCACAGTGGGAGTTGGTGGCCAGAAGAAACAGGAGGGACAGTGACTTGCAACAGCACTAAGTAATCGGCTCCCTGTCTCTTCAAACCAAGGCCAAAGCGTTGACAAGCAAGGCCCATTTACCAGAAAGTATGTTTAGGTGTGTAAGTTTTATTCTTATTTCTCACTGCTTGAAAACCCTATTTAGATTTTCCATAATTTTCTGTGAGCCTCCTTATTGATATTGCCAATTATCGCCTCCTTATTGATATTGCCAATTATCACCTTCATTACCAATACTTTGGCATGGATTTTAAGCAGAGACGTCCTAACAATACGACAAAGATGTCTAAGGACACTGGAATATCCTTCATAAAAAAAAGAAACCCAAACTGAATGCGTTTTAAAACCCTGCACAGTTTTGAGTCGTGCTGTCTGTGTATGACCTCTTCCAAATATCAGATCATCTCCTTTAGTTCACGACAGAAATATGGGTTGTTACTAGCTGTGGGTGGGATAATTGCAAAAAGTTATCATTAAAAAAAAAGCAGAAACTGTCATTAGCTATTTTGGTTCTATGTGTTTTAAAGAAGCCAGACGATCTGTGTAATTACTATAATATGAGTAACAGAAAAGATACGTGAAAAGTTACTGTTGAGCTTAATTAGTTGAAAAGAATTTAATTGAGACTAACAACAGTGATGATATCCTGTATTATCTTTTTAACTCATAGTGCCATGTGATGGTTTCCCATTGTTCCAATCCTCTGGAACTTTGTTAATAGTCCAAGGTTTACACAATATTTGAGTATCAGTGAGATTTCAGAGAGGACCCTCCACTGGTTTAGAAGATCTTAAGTGTAGTTATTTTATACTGTTGAGAACTTGAGTAAAATTTGCTATTCCTGAGCAATACAAAATCTGCCCTTGAAAGAAGTGCTCATCATGATTTCTTCATACACATAAAACTCAGATAAGACAGTTTTTTGAAGGATTTTTTTCTATTTTTTATATATACACAGATATCTTTTTTATATAAATATATATAAAAGATTTCAAAAAAGGATAGTCTTTTAATAAAAACCAAAGATTTCCCTCTAATCTTTTCGAATTTTTCTTTATACTCACTTGTCACACAGATTTGGATCCGATGACTGACTCAATTTATGTAAAATATCTACTATTCCCATGTCTCGTAGTTTATCTTGGCGTTCTTGTGAACCTACAACAACAAATCACATTGTTGGGAACCCCACCAAAAATGAAGGTCTGCAGAAGAGAAGAAAGGAGTGGCAGCAGAAACCAGCTGAAAGGAAGGGTATGGAACGCAGTTCAGTTAGGACACAGCAATGGAAACGCTCCCTCAGCTGTGACTACTTCCCAAGGGAGCTCCAGTTTCTTTTTTTGTACTCTGTGTGCATATATTTAAAGAAAAGAAAATTTTGAAGGTAAAAATATGAACACTCATTCCCTTGCCATCTCTTCCAGCTCCATGCTGCTGCCTCCACCCGCCCTCTCCACCCCTCAGCACAAACACACATATTTTTCTGTGCAGCACCATCCTTCAGCTCCCTCTTGGTTACCTGCCGCTGTTCCAGGCCATGACTCTTCTTACCAAACGCCTTCCCCGTTCCTTCCACTCCCGCCCACAAGTCCTTTGACTGGTTTCAGAGTCTCACTGCCCAACCCATTCAATCCATCCAAGTTGGGGAAAAGATCTTTGCAACAAATCCCCCTTCTAATCCATTTATTCCCTTCCGTAAAGCTGTTCCCTCCAACACTGAGTTTCCCACAACCTCCTTAAGACTCGGAAGCTCTCTTATTAGGATTCTCTTTTATTCCAATTGTTTTCAGACCTTACAGAAATGCTACAGGCAGAAACCTCCCTCTGTTTGACTCTCATCAACTCTTATTTATTGACACTTTCTTCTTGCATCTCCTCCTCCTGCCCCAGAACAGCTCTCTACACTTTCCTCCTCACCACTATCACTGATTTCGTATTATACCTGCAGTGATGGTTTGGATCCCATGGTGCTGTGTATGCACTGCAAATATCAATTACTATAAAACATTTGATCAGGACAGTAACTTGTATATGCATTAGTAATGAGCCTTTCTTACCTTCTTCTTCATTCCATATGAGATTAGATATACAGAACATGGCAGCAAGCTGAAGTTTAGCGTTTGAATGACTCTAAATATAGAAAAACAGTACTTAAGTTTAGAAGAAGAAATTCAGAAATTCCCAGACTTACATTTTGGCATTCATCCTGTAATAAATAAGGCAGCGAAGTTGGGACTGAGCCTTATCTACAACTTCTCTCAAAGACACAGCACAAAGCACTGGAGTAGTGCTCAATCACTTCCTCCCAGATATTTATTGATGTCTACAAGATAGGCCTTTTCCAAGATCATGAAACATTTTCCATGTAGATTTGTTACAGGTATTGCTTAAATCACTGTAACATTCTTACGGAAAATAACCACTGGATTTTCTTTTTAATCAGACCCTCAGTAGAACCTCTGCCACATAGAACCGCACTACGTGATTTCTTAAACACAACTGGGTATGTGAAAGTTAAGTGCATGATACTCAATAATTTTCACACCAAAACGCTGAAGTACCCTCTTTTCATTCCTGCAAAAGACCAACATAAACCCTTTAAAAGAACTTCCCCGTACCATGTAGTATTTGATTTTCTGCAGGATGTCATCATTGGTCATAATCAGTTCTTTTGCTGTCGTTCCATCTGCTATATTGGCAAGTATACATAATGTCTGAAAGAGAGAAAAACTGTTATTTGGCCACAGATCACATCCCATGATTTACAGTTTCCTTGACAGCTTTGAACTTGTGACAAACAACTTCTTTAATTAGTTTTAGTCTCTTTAATCTGGAGTTTCTAGCTTCCTTGCATCCGAGGCCAGTGCCAAAGAGTCAATAGCTGTGGAAGAACAGCCCTGGCAAAAAACAGTCATTAACATATTTTAAAATAAAATGCAATGTTCATTAATTCATTTCAATGAGTAAGACTTTAAGTCTCTCATGGAAATATGCAACATACAGAAAAGATGAAATACACTGGAAGATAACGCAGTCTGTTCTGTATCAGTGCTAGGGAAAACACCCAAAAACCCAAACGTATCCACCTAGTTCTTCAGGCGAGGAAAAGGAAAGACAGAGGCCTATCTGCTGATCTAGCAGAGCAATAATTTGTTTTCAACAAGTCTAATCACACATCTCACCCGCAGAGATAACTCAAACTACTAACGCATCTGCTTATTTCTTGCAAATTCGAGAACCCATCCTACAGAATAGCCTCGAAGCACCTAGGCCCACGTTGGCCCTACACACGCATGGCATTAAGACCTGCCCAGGTAGCTTCCCTGGTTCTCAGCAGGCACCGGGAGATGCTCTACAAATTCCTTCCCAAAGAGCTGTGGAAAAACTTAACCATCTTTTCTTGACATGCAGGGATGACTAGAGGAGGACACTGGAGGATGATCGGCACTTGTATGATGCCTGTGTCTAAGCTGCACTACACTCATGTCAGCAGTTGCAGAGATTACTTCCAAGCTGCTAATTACATACTGATGAGCCAGTCAGTGACAGAGGTAAGCACTGTCCTGCTCGAAGCGTGGGCTCTCACGTCCAGATAGGCAGTAATGGATGCAAGACTTCATTCTGAGATAAGAGCAAGCTGCTGATCACACCACAGGGACAAGGGAAATGCTCCGTGTATAAAGGCCCCAGACCCTAAAGGCTATATTCAACCCTAGGCTACTAGCCCTTTCCAAGAGTATTTCTCAGGCACATGGATTCGCCTCCAAAATCATTCTGAGAGGCTTGGCAAGGTGAATAACCTCCTATTGCAGTGAAGGCCATTCCTGTCACTAGAGCTTTCTCAGGAAGAACTATCCTTAGAAAGACACAACTGGTTAATCCTCAACTGTTCCAGAACCATGGTATCACTAAACTTGCTATCTATTAAGAATCTTTTGGGGTTTTTTTTTTCCTAATTTTGCACTTAAATAGCCAGAAAAGGCCTGTTTGCCTTCAGCCCATTCTTCACTGAGCAGAGATTTAGACCAATCTGGATTTAGCTATATTTTTACCCTCAGTTGCCGTGCTATTTGCTACCAATATCTATCCTAAGCCAAAGGAATCCTCTGGAAACTCCTACAGCTTCTTGCTGCCCCCGTTCATCACCACATGCCCTTTCGGAGGAAGAAACAGGGTTCTCCAGTGGACTGTCTTATCTGTCCGGAGGGTTAAGCAGCCAAATTCTGCCCATTTATCCTCTTACTTTTGTCTTAGCACCGCCGCAGCAGGTATCCCGGTACGCTGGCACCCTTAAGCTGCCACCAAGCCAGGGATGTTTTTCCCTACTGGCCATCTCCTCTTTCCATCTCCCTTTCCTCTTCAACATCGCTTTTAAGTTTTAATTTGCCAAGGCATGTCCCTCCCCACTTTTTCCTGGGCTCTTTTCCCTGCTAGTGCCTCTCCTCCTCTAGTCACTGCTGGCTCCTGCAGGCACCCAAGAACAGCCAAGTTACCCCGTCACCCAACAGAACACGTCTTGCTGCCTGCAAGGCCATGATGGTGCTCTTCATCACTGACTGCTCCAATGGCTGCAACAGGAGCAAATAACCACGATGCTTTTCCCAGTGTGAAATAGTGGCTTCTTTCTCTTTCCTTGTTCCTATTGTCCCCTTTCTGCCATGCAATTGCCTTAGATTTTTTTTTCTTCTGCTCTCACATACAGTCCCCTCCCTCTTTACCAAACCTATATACAGTCCCCTCCTCTTTACCAAACCTACATTTAAAAAAAAACAACATTCTGAATTCAATTCAAACACATTTGTAATAATGCATTGGAAAGAAGAGCCTTCTTGTAGGTAATAAAGTCATTAATCTGACAGATCTCTGTAAAATATTCACAGCACATCATAATCCCAAACAAAAATGACACGTTGAGAAGAGTAAGTATTCTTAGCTGTTTCTTAACTTTTATTCTGCCGAGACAACATGAAACAAAAAACAGTACCTGCTCTTTGACTTCTATATTGTGCTCCCCTTCCAGAATGAGGGTCACTGCTTGCATGATTTGCTTCCCATGAGTGCTCATTATATGGTCTATGTGCTGCCAAAGCAATGATGAAATACCATCAGCGTAACTTGCCAGACAAAGAAGGGGCATTCCTACTTGAATTACTCTAAGTAGAGAGTAGCAACACTGCACAAAGACCCTAGCTCCTAGAGAGATCTCCCAAAACCAAGAACTTATCACAGCAGAAACGCTTCATAATAGTCCTCTTCATTTGAAGCCTGGTCTTGTTTGAGAGAGCATGATATGGGCCTTGGTTCTGATTTCACTGTCACCTGTAGAAAAGACACTGGTTTCCCAGTTGCATGGAGGCCAGTCTGAAGACTGAATCCTGGTGGACCCGAGCTCTAAGGATGATGCTGCAGTTAGAAAGAACCACTTCTCTCCTGGTAACGGGGGGATATTGGAGAGGGGTAAGAAAACTGAGGTTTCTTATCTGGTATTTGCTGCTCTTACTGGAACGCTATGACCAGGTCCGATATCCACATTTGAGAAGTCTGAGAGGGTTCAGAGAAATAAGCCGTATACATTACTTATCATCTAGGAGAACTGCCTCAACTTAAGAGACTTGCAGGTAAAAAGGTCATTTGATCACAGACTATAAACACCTAAACTAGAATAAAATCGGTCATTAGGAGTAACAGAAAAAGATGAAACTAGACGTACTAGAATAACTGATATAAAACTCAAGAGTGAAAGCAAACAGCCACCAGAGATTACCAGCACATGGCACACTACAATTCTTTAAGATGTTAGGGACTCTTGTGGGACTTCTTAAAATTGCTAATAACGAGACTTCATTCAAAAGCTGCTGGATAAGTTATTCTGGACTGAGTTTTGGGTAGAGAATGAGAATGGTTGGTTCTGGCTCTAAAACATACTACAGAAAGTAGGTGAAGCTGGGACATAGTTTCAAATGAAGAACACCTTAAGTGATAATGAGACTCTGCTGTCAAGAGCTCAGGGTGAATTTAATGAATGACTGGTTATTAAATATCTTTTCACATTAAGACAGAACTAATTTTCTAGGAAGCTTATTGAGACTCAACGAGTACAAATATCAGAAGATTTTTTGCAGTGACCTTTTTATGGTAGAAACACAATACGTGATAAATGCACAGTAGAGGCTTCGTGGTTTTTTTCCCCCACAAAAATGTTGGCTTGCCAAATGTTTGCTGCATGTTTTCCCTCTGTTCTTCACAGGGGATTACCCCTTTCTTTTCCTCCACCAATATCTCTTTCTCCCTGTCAAAAACAATTCATGGGCTTACATTTTCAAACCATTTTATTTCAGTGTGTAAAATGAACGTATGCATTTTGTAAGTGCACAGTCCCACAGTCAAATTCAAAAGGCCAGTAGTATCTATATAGTTGGATAAGAACAGAAATACTTCAGGTGTCAAGAAAGAAGAAACACAGATATCCTTAAGATATGTACCTCTCCACACATTGACTCAACAGTGCAACCCTCTTATTCTTGTTCTGGACAAGTTTCACAGAAAGAGGGTTAGGAAAATAATTTTGCTGAAAGCTAAATGCAATGGATTTGAACATTAAATGTAATTGTCTAGCTCTATATTTGATAATAATTACAAAGTTTCAGTGGACGTAGAGAATTCTTTCACTTTCTTACACCGATCTGATTACAGACACTTGGATAAATCCAAAGGCCTCAGTTTTAGCAATATGTCGAACATTAAACAGAAAAATAACTTGTCTTACAACAAAAGATTGAGAAATCATTTGTACTGTCTGCGTGTTTGATCAGCTTTCAGAAGAAGGTCTGTTTGCAGCTCTACTTACTGGGCGAGTAGACAGAAGATTCCTGAGCAGCCCCAAAGTTTTCATCAGAACATTTACATCGGAATCAGAAAGCAACTGGAATAACTGCTCTGTACTCAGACCTCGTAAGATGTCTGATTTGATCTTCTGTTCCGCCTGAAATGCCATATTCTGGAAGAGAGAGACATTTTTTGCTTGATTTTTTACCTTAAACTTGGGCTTTCACTCTTTTAGCAGACTATTACCTGCAAGCTTATAGCCTTGCTAAAATCAGTCTTACGAAGGTTATAATTTATGAGGAATTGCTACACAGTGAATTAAATTTCCACACAATCTTACGGCTGACCTGGTTATTACCTGCTTTTATTTGTCCCCTGGCACGCTACCGACACTACTTCACTGTCTCTCTGAATGATCTTGGCAATCAAACCGATATCAGAACTGAAAAGTTTATTTTATTTTATGGACTAACTGATGAAGTGTTTCAGGCTGATATTGCTTTGCTTCTGTAGTTAGGTGGAAAGACAAGCCAGATTTCAGCTACGTTATTTTTAACAACAACCGATGAGTTCTTTAAGCTACATCCACAAACTTTTTAAGAAGCAAAATCACAAGCGGTATTTAACCAGTGGGGTCTACTTACCATTAAAGCCCAAATGCCATTCACTCGCAAGGCAAGATTTTCACTCTGTGTTAAACTACATAGAAGTTCTATGGCTCCTGATTCTAAAATAGGCTAAAATGAAGAGGGGGAAGAAAAA
The DNA here is from genome assembly GCA_002844005.1 of Limosa lapponica baueri. Classification (NCBI taxonomy): domain Eukaryota; kingdom Metazoa; phylum Chordata; class Aves; order Charadriiformes; family Scolopacidae; genus Limosa; species Limosa lapponica. Next base: position 12,176 of record KZ507695.1, read on the forward strand.
CAAACAAAAAAAAATCTTTAAAACACTACTTAGACTAATTAGACGTATATACAAATGTAAATATAATACAAAAAAAGTCTTGCTTGTATCTTGTTTTTTAGTTAGTTCCACTCCCATGAACTGGCCATGCCACACCCTCTATTCATGAGCATTAAAAGGTAGGTTTCTATGAAAAAACTCAGGTCAAGACAGCTTTATCCTCGTGTGCGTCCGTGTATGTGTACACATGTATACACACAGCCATACATGTGCACGCATGTGTATATATATGTCTATACACACACGTACTGCTGTCATGCTATACACACATCTGCCACACTCACACAAGCAAATCGTTTTTCCCCAACTCGGGACTGCTCTCCAAAAGCAGTCTTCCTCGAGCAATCACATCCTTTAGGGCATCAAGTGGGACATACATGGCTGTAAAGAGGTTAAGGACAACGAAAGCTACTTGATATCTTCCTTGACATTTAATCTTTGTCTTTAGGACTCAAGACAAACTAAAATCCAAGCGAAAAACTTCAGCATAACAAAGAAAACTGGAGACTGTTGTTAAGGATCGGATTGAAATGCAAAACCTTGTAGTGTAACATATTTAAATGACAGGAAAAATATCAACTCATGCACCTTTCCTTTCAAACTGATTAATGTAATAGAAGTTAAGTTTGGAACCACTGCTTTTGAGCTGAACTTAATTTGAAGCACTACTTTTATCTAAGACCTGAAGAGCTCCTGCGCTAAAAGGATTGGCGCTAAAGCCCACTGCAGGGGGGTCGGAACTCGATGATCTTTAAGGTCCCTTCCAACCCAAACCATTCTGTGATTCTATGGTTCCTCCAACGACTTACGCTGCTCTAGTCTGTAAGGTGTTCCTTTCTTCCAGAAGTTACGGCTTCAAAAGCAGCGAATAATTGAAGGTACCCGAGTTTTGGGGAAGTCGTGTGGTTTTTAACCTGCTTAAGTGCTGAATTAATGAGCGAAGAGGGATGTGTGGAAAAGGCTGCACTCTGTAGGAGGTGGCCCATCTCACTGGAGAGCAGTGTGACTGTCACGGAGCCAGGCAGCCGCAGTTTGTGCCAAAGCTCACCTGCTCCCAGGCGCTTGTGCAGTGCAATCAGCTGAACTGGGTTTGACTCAGCTCTTTTACAGGGTAAAATACAGACCCACTTCAGCTTTGTGTATTTACTTAAAGTGACTGGTAGCTTACATACAATTTTACAATACTGCGCAGAAAAGAAAAGGTGATATATCAAATGAAGATGAGATGGCTTACGCATGCTTTCAAATCAAACATTTCTAAGCATTCCTTCATTTTGCATAAGCAGTATCTTCTTTTGGCAAGGATGTTTTTTACATGAACCACGTGTCCCGACAGAAAATTCAGTATTTCAATCCAATCTGAAGTGGAAACACTATGCTGAGCGTGACCTCCAGTATGAAGAAAGAAGCCCCCGGGCCAGTGAACTGTGCTCAGCGTTCTTTCAGTTAATTTTCTGTCTTGCAGACATGACTAAACCCACCGAGATCAATTGATCAAACCAAGGTAATGCTAAGTGCCCCGAAGGAGCCCACACATACCACAATCTTGCAACTGTTTTCTGAAGTTAAGAAATGTTTAAGACTTAGGGAATTGTTCCACTGCTATGAAGCATTAATATGTACATAAAATCTGTACGAAATACAGATGTAGCACAGCTCAAGAACAGATATCCTGTGTCATTCGTTCAAGAACAATAAAACCCACGAGACTCAGCCATGGTGGCATTTTCAAGATTACAGCAGTAATTCTCTAAGACAACGGATCATATTGCCAATTATCAGTTTGTTTTCTTCTTGCTTATGAATTTTTTAGATAAGTAGACAAGTAAAAAACTCCAAAATTTCATGTCTACTTCTTTTTAGATACTACATTTAACTATTCAACCACATTTAACTGTCACAGCACTGTAAAAAGATGTTTTTTTTTATTATTCACAAGTTATCAGCGCTACAGGCTGCCTAACGTGACAGCTCTGTAACACTTCACAAGCAGTGGCTACCAAGGAAGACACCTGGATGCTTACTGAATCATTGTATAATGTAAACTTTTGTCTATTGCCCCTTCTTGTGTCTGGGTAAATACTCACCTCCTTGCTCGGAGAGAATTCCAGAAGAAGATTGCATAGCGTGGAAGATGCTACTACAAGAATTTCGTTTGGAGCATTCTGTAAAACCTGCAGTCGCAAAGGGGAGAGTGAGGAACCTCCGTCAACAAGGTAGGATAACAAAGGGATAATTTTGAAATGGAATACCTATGATTATGCTGCACTTTGATGTTCCGTACTTTAGGAGATGCTTTGATGCCAGCAGCGCAGATCCAGACCTGCTCATTCAACTCAATGTGATAATACACATCACACGACAGGCTGGAGCGACACAAAGTCACTTCACAGAAGCCAGATTTGAGGGCTTTTAGGTCCAATTTAAAAGAAACAGATCCCCTCTGCAACACGTACATGTGCTGGCAGCTGGAATTTGGCTCCTCAGCCATTCTCTCAGCAGAGAGCAGGCCGTGTCCTGCAGTGCACCTCTGGGGCACGGTCTACAGAACAGTGGAGGAAGCTCCAGGAAGAGCCTCCTCAACATTTCTCTACACAGCAAATTTCCTCACGACCATCCTTTCAGACAAGCAAGCAGCCTGGAACAAGTTCCACTCTCTCTTATCTGTGCCCGGATCTCCAGCGGGACCAATCCAGGCCATTCTTAAACACAGCATCTCCCTTGCATGTTCTGAGAAAATTCAGTGAGGAGACAGGCATGGAGGATACAACTGCTCCTCCAGCAAAGAAAGGGTGAACGAAGCAGCAGTTCTGTACCACCTCTTATTTCACAGCAGCGAGCAAACTGCAAATATGAACAATTACTGCATTTACAGTGACTTGCACTGAACTACATAGAGGTAAGTCATATAATTTTAGACATTATTCTTCCATGGCTTATACGGATATATACGCCTGGGGAGAGAGAAAGGACTTACACAGTTGTTTAGTAATCTAGACTGAAAATTAATTTATTTTTA
>KZ507695.1:29161-48913 GCA_002844005.1 Limosa lapponica baueri
ACAAATGCATTTAAAAAAAAACCCCACAACCTTCTAAATCCACATTCCAAGGACTCTACTAATAAATCGGAGAGGAACTGCACATTAATTGACCAAAGCTGGTAAGGCAGGAGTGAAGTCTAATTTAGAAGTCGAAAAAGAAAGAGGACCTGTGACAATTTCACCTACTATTCTCATCAAGAAAAAAAGGAAAAAGGGATAGTCTGGGTTGGGGGAATCAAGCAGGGAGTGGACTTACAGAAGAAAAGTCAGTAGGTCTTTTTGCTTTGAGGACTGTTATGAAACTGAGGCCATAAGTGCCCTACTACGAAGGATGACTGCCCATGGACTCATCTGAAACTGTTTGTCTTCCATTTTCCCGCCATTTTCTTTTTTTGCTCTTCACCACATCATTTTCTTCAATGCTTCCAGAAGTCCACTTGAGCCAAGGTACCGCAAAGCGACACTAAAAGATGGGATTTTCTACCCAACTCCTCCCAATTTGAAGCAGATCAGCAAAGAACACCACTAAACCTGTGAGCATTCATCCCAGAACAAGGAGACAGCCCAGAGCCAGGACAATTCTTTTAACTCCAACATGCCTTCATCACTTATCAACTGCCTTATATCTCAACATCATTAAAATATTAATTAAAAAAAATATCATTTCTAATAGTTAATTCTCTATGTATTCTCTGAATTCCCAAAGAAACACAAAAAAAAAAAATCAATCAGAACTGAGACTGCTGCAATGCAGTTAATTTAATTGGCCTTCTTCACTAAGAGCTACCTAATAAAACCAGTAAAACCAGATTACATAGACCAATTCTGGTTGGATGGGAGCGTGGGAGGTCCCCAGACAGACCTCCCACATGGAGAGGGATTACCTAAGGGAACTTCCCCCCCCCAACCACACACACGTCTTTATAACTGCTTTCAGGAATGGGTTAAGTCATCACAACCTGGCAACGTTCCAAAAGAGGCCACCCCACTTATCCCTCACCCAAAATCTTGAGACCTTGCACTGAGAGAAGTGTGAGTGAAATTGTTTGGTGAGCCCAATCAGAGAACTCACTGAGCCAGCTCAAAAATAAGCCATCAAAATCTAAAAGAATAATCAAACAATGGATCTGACACATCAGTGACCAAACTCTTGAGTACATTTAATTTCAGTAGTTTATAGCGATGGGTAATTTTGTCTTTTTAACCTCCTGAAGTAATTTATTCCATTATTATCAACAAAATAAAAGGAAAAAGGTCTTAAAGGGAGTCAGCTCCCAGCTTATGAAGTGAGTGTAACCCTAGCATCGCTGTTACAGAATTTGGTCACATTTTGTCCCAGGGCAGAAAGACATTACGAACACACAGAAATGCGCCCGCACCAGAAAGAAACTAGTAACATTAATTCTGCTGCGTGAGCACATGAAGCTTACAGAATAGTCTGTTTCAATTTAAACAGTTGAGAAGAGGGCTTAGCTCTGCTCTCTCATCATCTTAACGCATACAGTTCTCAACACCCCACAGCCCCAGACACCTGGGGGGGTCCTCTGAGCAGTGCTGTTAACCTGTACTACCCGATGATATGTCAGTAGTACCCTCTGTAAGGACATACAGTTGACCACAGCCCATTCAAAGTAAAACTTAACAGAAAATCCAAGCTATTTGTGAAAAAACTGCAGTTCAGCTTATGAAAACCCAAACATCTGAATACACGTTCCTTATGTAACTGCTGCCCAGCAACATTTTTTTCCAGTTTATGTACAGCAAAGAGTGAAAGTTATGCTGTAGAGATTATTAGGCAAGGATCATTTCCTCAAGGATTGAGGTAATGCAAATAATATCTAGAGTTATTCCTAAGGTTTTAGATCACGCGCAACTTTTGCAACCAGCAAAAAGGAAGTTAAAAAGTAGGTATTAAATCGCATACTGTTTCATTCTAATTCCTGATGACAATTACCATTTGGCCGATGTGAGCTGCATCTCAATAGGCTTGTCCCTTTGTAACATCTTCACAAAAATTTGCGGTAACAATTCTCCATCAACCGACACTGCAAGCGAGGGAAGAGAACTCCAAGTCATTCTAATTCAGCCAGGCAATAAAACGAGCGTCAAATAAGCAACCGCAGCGTTGTACTTACCATTTACAAGAGTCATTGATACCTGTGGGTTTTCAAAGGCGAGAACTGAGAAGCATTTCAGTGCTTGCATTCGAACCTGTGTGAAAACACAATATATACGAAGTATAAACGTAAAGGCTAGCTTAACAGCAAAATGGGTCTATAATGCTGCGTAGGCTTGTAGAACATGATTCTGTATAATCAATAAGAAATGTAGGTGATGAACAAAAGGCAGATGGAAACACCTAACTCACACCTTGACTCCTGTGATCCCCCTGTTAGAGTTATCCTTCTACAGGGTACGTTGTGAACTATTTGTGAAAAAGACAAGCAAGGCTAGAACTGGGGAACTAGACAGGCAGAAACACCGGTCGCATTTGCGATGCCTCACAAACATGCAAACAACAAAAGAATGGAAGTATCATAACAACAGTACTTCTTCTTTCCAGGACTCATAAGTACCTAACAGAATCATAAATACACGTAGTTGAGAGTTGTATTTCAGAAGCCTTTAAAGGTCAGTTTAACAAAATGTCTAAAGAGAACCTTCCAGTTGAAAGGATTCTAAACTAATCTTAATGCAAATATATACGATAAGTTTTACTGCTATTACACAGCCTCAGGTATCACCTGTACAAGAAGGATTTTTTTTAATTGCTTCATGCTGGATCTTCCTTTTCCTCTCCAAAACCATGTCTTGGTTTAATTAAACAATATTTCCTGGTTGCCCAGTCACGCTAGGCTATGAAGTGCTTATAAACTCTTTTTTGACACAGGGAAGACAAACCATTATCATCTTCCCAGATGGAGAATCTAATTTAGTTCAGATATTAGTCTTCAACTTCACCTTCTACAGTTGCACATATTTAAACTGTGTCCATGTCCTTCCATATTTCCGTTACCACATTCTTAGTGCGAAAACAAAGCAAAAGGAGCAAGGTTTTGACCTAAAGAATCCCGTCACTGACAAAGCACCTACTGCAAGTTAGGTTTAAGGTCCATCCCATCCTCCTCGACAAAAGGATTAGAAACGTGGAAGTCCAAGTGTAGACAACCACAGCAAAGACAATCACTCTTTTGTGCACTAATTTTATAATATCTAATTAGAGCCATGGTTAAGATCTCTTCTCATCAGTAGTAGTGAGGTCTTAGTCAAGAGGAACAGACAGCAGGCTACCTGGCTGCCCAACAAAAGCCTTGTTTGACCTTTGCCGTTTACTTTTCAGACAATCTAATGAATACAGGGTATGCTTCAAAGCGGCAGGAAGCAGAGATTGTTTATCAAAAAAGCACTGAGAAAAGTCAAACCCAGAGCTCAAAAGCTATATTCCTGCCAGAAGGAAGCTATAATCCTGCCAGAAAGGGGGTAAATGTTCTAATGGGAACAACTGAAGTCTAGCTGGAACTATTTTATATAATATTGCTCTATTTATTAAAGATATTAAAGTTACTACAATGACTACTTTCTTTGTTAGTAATGTCTGCTTAAGGGCAATTAGTTACACGAGAAACAGGAAATGCAGTGGTTTGGGAAAATATATAAATAGGGTCTGGAAACCATTATCTGTAAAGCCACTGTAAAAGCTGTGGTCCCTCTTGCTGGTAGTGAAGATGCACACTTGTAACGCCATAACGTATGGGAAAGGTACTCGTAGGATCAGCTGGCTGTGGGACAGTCCCCGTACCAAAGGAAAAGAGTTTATTGAAAAATAGCAGGCAGTGCTCTTGGCAGACCTACACAAACATTTCTCACGGGGATTGAAACCCCATTTTGAGGGTTTCTGCTGTTTATTGATGTGGAACTATTGCCCAAATCATCTGAAATACCTCGCTGGCCTTTACGGTGAGTACTGAAAAACAAGCAAAGTTTTTAAATGCCGTCTTGTCCTGTTAAGTTCTTACTTGGCTGAATATTAAGGAACTGGATAGAGAAGTATGAGAATGAGATGGTTTGTATTCTACAAAAACATATCGGTTACATTAGAAGTCTGAGAACGTCTAATTACTGCAGAACACGAAGACGCAGCAAAGACCGCAATAAAGCTGTTTATCCCAGAAGTATTAACAGAGGAAAGTGTGCGAAGAGCAGTCCAGTATTTACGCCTGGAATTTAAAGGCCTGACCAAACTAGCAAAGGAGGAAACAGAGAATACTTTACACATCTCTCCAGCAAGGTAGGAATAAATATAAATATTTTAATGGAACGCTACATGTATCTTGTTGGCGACTTTATCTTCCTTTGATTTCTTTATTATAAAGCAGCTCTTTGAAAAAATTAGGGAAGGTTCAAAGCCACTAGACAAAGCTGCAAGCCAAACATAGCTTGGAAAATTCACCTTACAATACAGGGTAAAAAAGGTCAGCTAACGAGAGAAAGAGCAAAATGTTGCCTGATAGTGGTGGTACAGAAAGACAAAAACCAGAAGTTTAACACTCTCATTAACAAAATATTGAAGAACACATATTTCCTATTGGATTTATAAAAAAAAACCCCAAACCAAACAGAAAGCACCACACAAGATTAACAAGCCCCAGAAAGAAAGCACAAAGTTTCTCTTCACTTGAAATTCTCATTTAAAGACTGGTTTTCCTGTTGAAAGATAGTTTATCAAGAGGGTTCTGCATTAGGCAGGAGATCAAAACAGACAAGCACAATTATCTCATCCAAACTCAATCAACCAGCAAGCAGCTTACTTTCAATAAAATAAAAAAGGCACGATAACATAGTAGATATTTTGTATGAGATATTGTAATGAAAATAACTCAAGATAAATTTGGACACTTTGAAGCGTTTCTTATTTTCAGAAATGACGACATTCATAATTTGGGCTGAGGAAGAGTATGGGGGGCGGAAATAAATTAATATCTCCGAAAGAAAGTCTATGAAAGTTCAACTGTTTAGAGATCATAGGAGCGGATTCAGGCAGATTTTAAAATTATTTGCATAACAGACATCTGTTAGGCCTCAAAAACCCAAACTACGCAGAGGAGCCTCAGAAAGCATTTTATGGACTCAAACATTTTATTAAGTAATCTACAGCAGACTGCTAAGGCTGTACTCAGGATTTGAAATTCTGGCCTTAGACTGGCAAGAGGCAGTTGGCCCCCCCTTGCCACCAAGTTACAGGTAGAGTACGATGCTCTTCCCCGGAGGTGGTACTTCCAAAACACAGAAATTCAGTGAGCACAACACAGAGGAGCTGGTGCCTCCACACATTCCATGTCCATCTTTTCACAGGTATGACTCCTGTTTAGGACAGTTCACATTGCTTCTCTTCGGCTCCATTTTTTTTTTCCTCATTTCTGTTCAACAAATTAGACTGTTTTTATTGGGTTGCCAAGCGGCTGTCCTCCTATGGATTAACGACAGCCAGCTTTGTTTTAATTAACGGTGTCTCAACTTTACACAGCACTCCAGAACAACAGGTCTCGTTTTGACAGAAATCCACAGGACAAGTAAAATCAACTGTTATTTTAGAAATATACATTATACCTCTTTATAGTTTTAGTTCACATGCATAGACATAGCTTTTATACACTTCATTTGAATTCCTTTCATAAATACACGTAGAACACAGAATAATTTGAATGCCTTACTTTGTAAGAGGTGGAGACTAGCAGATGTGCGATATTCTGAACAGCTCCGTGGTTAAATAAGATTGTCTGGTGATCTGGACCCTTCAAAGGAAAACATAAAACACCATTTATTTTTTTTAAAAGAACAAGTAAGAGGTTTCCACCATCTACAACTTACTGTTAAGTATTAGAGGTAGATTTATTAACAACTACTGTGTAATCAGCTGGCACACCAACTTGGTTATTTTATTTTAAAACAAGTCCAACTCTTATTTTTATAGCATTTGTGCTTTTCCGGTAATCATTTCCATTCTTTTCTTCAATAGGCAATGAAATTAGTTTTCACAGATGAAGAAACATGGACAGCGTACTTATGTTTCTATTTTTCATATGGGAATCAATCAAAAGCTCCTGATTTTCTCTACAAATCATATAAAAGATCCCCAGTTACTAATGTCTTCTGCACTGGTAATATTAAGCATTTTCAACAATTCTAACTTCAGAAGAGAGGGAATTAATCCTGAAACTGTTTCCAGACAGAATGTGACAGTGCTGTGAGAACAGATTCATATTTTCCTCCTAGAGATTATTTTAGTTTCAAACACATTTAGCAATAAATCTAGTCAGCCATGACCCATTTATTGACTTCAAGATCTAAGTCAGCAATGGTCGATTCATCAATATTCTTCTGAGATTTAAAAAGCATTTGGAATTAAACACAAATACTGAATTTTGCAGTAGAAAGTTCTCAGAACTTCTGTAGTATGACAAGGCTTGGTGAGGTTGCAAATAACAACCTGAAATCCCACTAGGGCCTGCAACCCTCAACAGTCTCTTGGGAAACCTGGGCTGTGACTTACAAACATCTCTTTACAAGCATGACGCTCGTCATCTTTGCATTAAGCACGGGCTACGCGCAATTTAAATGCAGCTTTTAGAATGTCACAGCGTTAATCATACCTCGGTGCGGTTTCTTGACTAATCTGGAAGTGAAGAAAGTATCTTCACTCCTTAATCTTTGGTTCAAAGCCAGCTGAGCTCACGGGCACATCTATACACCCTGGTACGCACCAGCCACGCTTTATTTTCACACTTGAGATACAGCTGAAATCAGATTCCTCTTCTATCCCAAAGAACATTTTTAGAACAATCCCTTACCTCTAAGAAAAAAAAAAGCATAAAATTTACTTTTAGATGTAACATATCTGGTGCTTTAAGAGATGCTTCAGCTGCTACTGCCACCAAGAGCTTTCTACCAAAAAAATGCAATTAAAACAGCATGGTTGAAGTAGGAAAACAACTTACATTGGCACACAGAAGTGGCTGAGGCAATGACTTAAAGCCGCAGCTATGCCAGTGTTGAAGCTGAAGAACAGATATTAAAATACGTGAAAAAAAATGAATGAAATTAAAGTAAAAGAAATCATACTGACCCAGATAGTTTTAGTAATTCACAAGTATTAGTGACTGTTCAATGAGATGCAGACGGTAAATTCTGTGCAAACAGGACAAAGGCACGTACGGAGGAGACACCTGGGTGGATTCTTAGTTGCGTAACTGGATGGATATGAAGATATCTAATCTGTACACGTTGTGTTTGCACACACCGATCCAGCTTGTTTAACACCCAACCAGGGTAAGCACTAACCCATAAATAGGGACAGCTTCAAATATAAAAGTGAAAACCTGCTAATATAATCATTTCCAAGCAGCTCAGGCACCAATTTAATAGCAAGGCTGCCTGCTTTTGGGGATAGGAACAGAGTTCCAGAAGCCAGTCCTACTACAGGGATCTATTTCTCCAAATAGGATTGAACGACATAATATTTCAGGAATAGAAATCACACTTCTTGCATGATTTTTTCCCTCTTAAAATGTCAGTTTTCAAGAAAGCAGTAGGAGCGAACAATGTAACAATTCATTCCCTAATGAAATTTTCAAAGCAGACATCTAAATGGAAATGTACCTCGGTTCAGGGATCCGGCACCAGCCCTAAGATCACGTAAGAAAACATTCTCAGAACGGGCTTGGGAGGAAGCTGCCTTGATTACAGGCTTTATCCTGGATCTTTCCCAGACACAAGATTTTAATTTTCAACTGGTGGCGAAATTATTATTTACGCAGAGATGTCACCGCATTGATATATAAGTTCCAGAACTCTCTCTTCAAATTATTCATAGAACCACGTGTTTCCAAATCCATACCTTATCTTTTTCATTTGACCATTAAAACAGTAAAGCTTACCTACTCACATCTCTGGAAATAAATCAACTGTGACAGAGAGAACCTTGGAAAGTAAATTTTGACTTGCATTTTAGCATCCCATGTACATCAACCTGATTTCAGTTTACTTATTTGCTTCTATGTTGATAGAATCCTGGCTCTGTATGTTAAAAACTGCATCTGCTCTCCCTGTAAATCAACACTTTCCCTCGCTTAGGATGGCTCTTCTCCAGGGTCAATGTTTTCCATCAGTTCATTTTAACTCTAAAAATGCCATGAGAAGCAGTAAAAGCAAGCAGTAAAAGCAGAAACCAGCAGCAATACGCTAGGAATCCGAATTAAGGATTTCCTAGCTCAAGAGAACAGGGCTGAGCTTTTCCAGGGAAATCTGAGCAGGCAAGAAAAAAAAAAAGAGACCAGAGAAGCCCAGCCAAACAAGACTCTGGCAAGGAAGAGGAAGCAATGGATGCACAAGATCTAAGCAGAGAAGGGCACGCAGGAACAGGGAGGGCAGGAGTTATGATATGTCACTATTAGTTCAACGAATAGATCTACTAAGATGAAGAAAAAGAGAAATAAAAGCATCAATCCCTCTTACAAAATATGCTGTCGTACCTAATACGAAAACATATAGTAATTTATTTCTTCAGGATAAAATGAGAAAGGTTCTCTCACTCACGGCCTTTTTGGGGGAAGACGGAGTCTTCATTAAAAATGTAGTGAATACTGACACTTTCAGTATTTATTTTTTTGTTTAATTATAAGAACGTACTTTGCTTATCCATGTAAATCAGAAAAATCCCCTGCAAATTCTGCTTCACTGTATTAACGTATTTTTTTATGTCTAAAAAGGCAGTAATTGACCTTAATAATGAGACCTGAAACAAAAAAACTAAACAAAAAAGAAAGAAGGGGGCATTTTAGATTTTTCCAAACAGCTGCATTTGCCTGGGCGAGAGAGAAACGAGTTCTTGATCAGTTTGACATTTGTGATCATCTGATTACTCAACCTCAAATATTTTTCTTTGTTATGCAGCTCATGTTTATTCTGTAAATGCAACTATTTCCTAATACTCATACCCATCACCCTGCTTTTCTTGTGCATTCACGTTTCCAGCCGTTCACACAATCAACTTCTTCTTTCCAGAAATTTGGATTTTTCAAAACATTCACTGCAAGATTTGTTCGAGTGAGATTTGGGGGGCAAAGGAGGCATTGAAAACAGGATAGCGAGTTCATAAGACCTTCCTTACCCTACTTTTGTTAAGCTACTGGGCATTTGCTTTTTTTTTAATAATATATTTGATCTGTAAGTCACCAGGAGTTAACGGAGCTACAAGGAAATAACTCAGAAAAAGATTTCAATAACTGTTTTCATGTTGGATTCATTACCCGAAGTTACTCTGCAGTTCCCACACAGCCAACAGGGTTTATATTGCTACAGAGCTAAGCCCTGATTCTATAAACTGACTCCTATAATCAGTTCTAATTCAAATCTATATGACACCCTATAATCAGTTCTCTGTTATTCTTCTTGTAAGCCAACACGGCATAATTTTTCACCTGTTGAAGCTACTCAGCTCATTAAGGAAACTTTCCAGGGCCGCTTAAAGATGAGATCCCTCACTGGTGCGTTTTTCTTCTTAAAATACCAAATTCTTTTTCCAATATTAGCTATAGGTCTGAATTTCAGGGGGCTGGACTAGAAGATCTCCAGAGGTCCCTTCCAACCCCATATCATTCTGTGATTCTTTGATTTCCACAGTCCAGCGTAGGACTTTGTCTTTATATTTTATTCTAAAAATATTAGCAGCTGAGTTATATTTTTATATCACACTAACTCTACAGTTTTCAGTCCTCAGTTTCACTTAACAGAAGAAAGGCAATTGGATGAATGAACATAAATAACAGTTAAGGCAGAGAAAATTATGTTTTTAACACAGGAATAATTCAGAGTTCCAGAAGACTCATTGCAAGTGATAAGATAGAAAGACATTTTTTGAGGTAAATACTTACAAATTCATAAAGTCTGGAACTTTTTCATTTGTTAATCTGGGAGATAAATAGCATCTATAAACTTTTAGTTTTAAACGGTTTCTAAAAGGGAAAGATGCTGTAAAAATCTGATTTCCTACACGGAATTATTTTGATACAGTTACTATATATATAAGGTACCATAGGTACCACCAAAAACCACAACAACAATATAAAAACAGTGGTGTGTGGAAACTTGGAATGGGTGAGGGAAAGACAAAACCCCCTGTGTTTGGGGTGGGGTCACTGCTGTTTTTAAATTAGTTTTCCCATACGGAGGCACTGCATTATACAGCAGGAATGAACATGCATCTGGATAAACCTGTAACTGGTAGAGCTCAAGCAAGAAGAGCATTTTTCTTCCTCTCAACCTACAGTAGCTCTTAGAAAACGTTCTCTGAGTTTAAAACAGCTGTTTTTAAAGCACATGCAAGGCCTCTGCAAAGAGATACTCACAGTGTCTTGAAACTACCAGAGAAAGAAAATAAGCCTTCCAAAATTTGCAGCGATCGTAGTGAAGACTGATATTCACTTAGACTGTTGACTTTGTTTAGTAGCCAAAAGGTATAAATACATATACACACCCTAGAAAAAAAGCTCTTATTTGCATATTTTGTTTTACTGTAGTGAAACATGTATCAACACCAATAAATCTGTCAGCAAATTCAGAGCAATAACAGTGCAGTCATTGCTGTTCTAATGTTCCTGCCACAAAAGGCAGTATCATCTTGCAGTTTCTTACATGCCAGAAACATAATAAGTTGCATAAAGAACATGTATTCTCTTTCTTACTTTGCAGCAATGTGAGAAGATCTGACATATGTATTCTTGCGTATATCGAGACCTACTGAGCAGTGCCATGAGGTGGGAGATAACTGTAGCATCCTGGAAACAAGTCAGAAAAGAAAAAAAAAGCATTAGCACTATATTTCAGCACAGTTTGTTACTTAAAAGAGTACTCCTGATTCTGCGGTCAGTGTTCTCCCTTCCACTGAAACTTGTACGGACACAAGGACAAGACCATTAAAGTAGTACAGGACAGGCTTTAAAGCAGGAGTGACAGTTCCGAGCCAAATCTTCATGGAAAAAATAAAAGGTCAATGCAAGTTAGGTATAAAACGTTCAGGAATTACCTCCAGAATCTTTACTTTGTGAGAAGACAATAAAAGAATCAGGGGGGGGAAAAACATACCAACCGCAAACATGGTCACTGAAAGCAATTACTCCAGGAGTTGTCTTAGTATGTTCTTACTACAAGTGGGATTTACTCACCGCTTCGTTACAGCTCCACGTAGAAAAGAGCAGGGAGGGGGAAAAGGGGCCAGGCCGAACAGCGTACAGTCCGCCTTGAATCCTGTGGCACTCGCTTTCTAATCTATTCATGGGGGGTACCAATTTCCTTTGGCTTTGAGTCAAACACACACTGTAGATCTATTGGTATGCGTGACACTAATGACAGAGAATTCTAAATAAATCAGCAAAAGAAAATCATGCTACTAGACTTCTCTTGTGAAAACACATCCCGTTACTTAAGCTCTGTGGTAAGTTACAAAATTACAACATTTTAAAGCTTTCCCTTACTTTTACCAGTACAATTTCATGGCAGCAACTGCAGTGATAAGAAAAGAAACACAGGTCATTTTAGTTTGGAAAGGTGGTAAGCGACATGATTTCCATGAGATAAAGGGTGCCGACCAGCGGAGATGAAAGACGGAGTCTTCCTTTCCAAAGAGCTTGTGCCGAATTGACCCTACGCAAGTCAGTCAGACTCTGTTTTACCCGCAGCCGAATGATGAATTCCATCCCTCTGACTAGGGAGAAGTGGACTAAAATTAGAGCAAAATCTTCATGCTCCTCAGCTACTTTTACAGTAAGGAAGGTAGCACCAGCTTGATTGTTTTAATGACTATAGCTTCAGAGACACACAGCCGATTATGGAAAGTTGTATTTCCCAATTATTTTCCATATAGAAAATAATTTCCCATATTTCCATACAGAAATTTCCCATCACACTTTTTTTATATTCGCAAAATAAACATGTATAAGTCTCTCCCATTTGTATACATATCTGAGATTAGGCAAAGCTTTGCAATATTTATTTTTGCTATTTTAATATTCTTATATATATATATATAATTTAGCAGACTTATTTTAGAAAGCTCTGCTGCCAACAATCTAGCCTTCTTGTTCTCAGCAGAAAACAATAGGACAACAGAGCCAAGAAACACGCTGAGAATTAAAACAACTGCTGCTTCTAACTGCTTGTTTCTCACTAACCGGAAAGGATCAATGTGCAACAGCAATTTGCCATTTCAGCATCCTATGGAGAGAGAGTTTCTAGAAGCAGGAGTTCTTCCAGGTACAGAAGCCGTATATCCATCCTCACTGCACGCTTATGGGTATAGGACAAGGAAGGGACAAGCTATTCAAAGTGGTATTCTTGGGGTCTGGCCAACAGTAGCTCCATCTGATCTTCTGCCTTTACACACAGATATCAGAACCCAAAGGCTGGCGAGGAGCTGGTTTGGTTGCAGGGCAACAGTGGACATTAAAGCCACAAGTATGTTGTAATAGCACTGATGGTCGTAACCATAACGAAGCGTCTCTTGACTCTCCTGACAGAGGGAAAGCCTGCAGTAGGTCTGTACACTAAGTGGGGAGCGGGGTTTGGGCATATGCCAAGCAGGGCAGCAAACTTCCATGAGAAACCAAAGAGAAGCAGCAAACAGGCCAACCTTGTTCTCAAGAAACACGTTACAAAGTCATGGCAGGTCCCCCAAACTTTTAAAGCGTCTCCTTCTTTGAGTTAAGAGCAATACAAATACCCCGGATTCCTCCGTGGTTTAACACATTTGACCCATTAAAACAGATTCTCATCATTTTCTGTAAATCTTAGGCAGCTGAAGATTATCAAGTCACACACTCAACGCGTTCAACACAACATACATATGCACAGGCTAAGGGGCTTACCAGCAATAAAGCGCACCTTAGGCAAAACAATCAAGAAGTCAGGAGGGTTGCGGGAGAGAAAAGAGACACCTCAGGATTCTCATGCAGTAAAACTTAAAAAAAAGAAGCTTCAAAGTATAAGATGCGAGACCTGAAAACTCCTGCAGGGACATCACTCACTACGAAATCTGGCTTATTTCAAAAATTGCAACTAGAAGGATGTAAAGGTTGGTCTAAAAGTTAAAGTCTCATGAAATGGACAGAGATATTGCTCTTGCCAAAGACAACAGGTACAAGAATTCACAACTAAAGAAATAGAGGCAGAGGGAGCCGACTGAAAATATCTGCACCAGCTCAGTAATCCTTAGCCAGAGGAGATCCCCAGGAGCTGACATGGATTCAAACTGCCACTATTAAGGAAGCACAGACACAGTGTTCCCTGATGTTAGTGACATGTTTTTCTATCTGCATGATCTAGAAAACCACGTAACAGTGAAATCTTTGGGTATGTCAGCAAAAAGAAAGCCCAGATTGGGGGGTGGGGAGGGAAGAAAACACATTTGTCCTGTTCTGGTCTCTTCCCCCAAATAGGGGTACCCACCATTATATATTGCTTTATAACTGTATTTGTCCTTACCTTAAGGACCTTTCTCTCAGCTAACCAGGAAATTCTAGATAAGAATTTATAGCTCTCAGGATCCATTCAGGTTCTTGGGGAGAAAAAGAAAGCCAGAAGAGTAGCAGCTAATTTATTTGCTAAATAATAGGTGAGCAGCTTGCCAACCAGGTTTGACCCTTGCATCAATCAGGTAATTCTTATGGACTGCAGCTGCCTTATCTCCAGAGAGACACTGGCAGGTACAGACCTGCATTTTTATCAGGCAATGAATACTCACATCATCTGTCACCTTTATCGTATGACCAGTACACATCTGGATACTGAATAATGCTGCCAACAATAATGCTGTCCTATAAAAGAACCCTCCTTCCTTCTGGCAGAAGCTGGCAGAAAGGTTTTGCATCCCGATTTATTTTTAAACTTGAAGCGGTAGCATTGCTTATGAAAAACAGATTTCAGTGAAAATACACAGGAATGACATTTAGATTATTCCTCATTAATTAAGAAGACACTTGAAATCAAAGTGCAAGGCGGCAAGTTTTGTATCAGGAGCCACTGGAAATCAACCTGAAGCTAAAGAAGTGAAGATTTCTGATGCTCTTTCACAGATTCTACTAGAACGTATCTTCCCAAGTCCTTGTTTTTATCTCCCAAACAAGGAGTCTACACTCACAATTTGCAGTTAAAAGAATGAGATTCACAAATCCCTTAAAACGTTGTCTGTTTCAGGCGACTTAAGACAAATAATCTACACATCACATGTATTGTAACAAAATTACTGCCCATCCAAACAGAATTCAGAAAGAGAGAACTGATGGGGTTGCATTTACCTGCTCGGACCCCAATACCTACCTACTTACTTCATATTCCTTTTTAATATTAAAACGAAATTTGCAGGATCTATTCTTAAAACATTTTCTTATAAAAAAGGATTAGTATTCTTTTTTTTTCCAGATCAGAGAACTGGAATTCTTATAGTCATCCAAATAACTTAAATTCGAGCTCCCTAAGCTAGAATTCATCATTTTATAATTCTCATTTTTAGGAAACGGTTCAGATTAGAGAACGTTTAGCCTTGCTGCATGGGCTCAGCCGTGACAGACAGGAGGAATGAAAGGAGCAAGGCATTAGAAGATCACCCAGATTCCTCCTTTAGTAGCCACATATCGCTGAGCCGTGGTGGAACGCGTGTACACTTTGCAGTGTGGTTTCATTGCTCCTTGAATACCCAGAAAACGGGATCACCACTGGGAACATCTATAAGGAAACATGTAGAATAACTTCACGAGCTGGAAAGGGTTTCTGCCACTGAATGCTTTCTTTCTGTTTTAAATAGAATAGCGAGCTGAAGGAACAGCCTATGAGTCAAACTGGATTTGATCCGGTGCCTGAATCTATTCAGCAAGCCAAAACACACCTTGCCACCATGAGCTGCCTAGTTCAGATGTACAAAACGCCGCCAAATAGTCTTACAATTTAATAAAAATACAAAAGTCTGCAGGCATACCTGCATCTCAGCGATCTCTCGCCCTGGGACTCCATGTCATTCCTCATTTCCATTTGCAGGATGGTCACTAAAACAGTCTCAGCACCAAAGCCCACACCCTTCAGTGAAGGATGTCTCCACAAGATGCATTTACCTGGCACAGCACATCTGGACACAGCTGGATACTGTTCTGCAGCAAACGCTGCAAGATCTCCGTATCAGACACTAAAAGCCTGGCCTTTCTGAGAGCTCAGTGTTCACTCAGCTCAACACACAAGGATGGGTCTTCACATTTTCTCAGCACAGGTCCTACGTTCCTAAAGGGAACAGCCCAAACATTTCCACCTCTGAAGAATTATTTTGTCTTTGGAACTGAACTTAATTGCTCAAAACTGCCAGCAGTTTATCCATTAAGCTCCTGTTTATAAGGAAAGGTTCAAGAGGAAAGATGTCGTTTCTAACACCTAGCATTTCCAGGTTACTGTGGAAGATGTGCTTTTGTTTTTTTAAATGAGTTTTATGTTTATTCTCTCCCAAACCTATTACAAATAGAAAGAAATATTTTTAGCTGCTCTCTTTAAAGCACTTGTGTATCCTGGATCTTAACTGAGAAGTCCTCTGAAACCTCTAGAGTGAGTGTAACATCCTTGGAGACATTGAGCTAAGTCATAACATCTTGTTTGGAAATAGTCCTGGCCGAAGTTTGAGAGACAGCATCCTCCATGCAGCCAAACCGCAAAGAAATTCTGGGAAAAGTTTCTATCTTACATACAACTCAGGAACCAACTTTTCAGAAGTCTTCTCCAGAACTGTTGGACTCAGACTCTTTCCTTTCAAGATAGGACCTGATAAAGGAGAACTTGAGAGGCTGCTGAATAAGCTCTTTTATCCATTCCAGGTCTGAAGCCATACGGAAACGGTGACGGTCTCCCTGGAGCTGTTGTGATCAGAAACAAAGAGGAAGCAGCGTGGCTAAACAAGAACTTTAAGTTCTTCCTGTTATTCTCAATGTCAGAAAAGTGGAGCGTCTGCCATAAAGCGTGGATTAGGCCCATAATTACTTCATTAATTGCAAAGACAACTTCTCAACTGCTGCCTTGTGAAAAGCAGCTTGCAGCAGTGGGGGCTGTGGCTATACCTTCCAACAGATAGGAAAAACGTCTCTTCTTTTCAAAGGATCTGCATTCGGTACTTTTCAAAGCATGGGTTTGGATATTCCCACAAGAGAAGCAAAAAAGAAGCTGATTTGCAGAATTAGGATCTTAAGTACAGCCATCAAATATTTAACTTTCAGGTGCCCAACTGAAATGGGAGTTTGGAAAATGGGTATTACAGCTGAAATTAAAAAACAAGGGCACCCTCACCAGCTGATCATTTCCTGTAGCTCTGGTTAATTAAGGGACATCACATTTGCCTGAATAAGGAATAAGTTCTGATGTCAGTGTTGTGCAGTGGAGAAAGCAAAGGATGAAAGAAAATTCAGTATCTTGGACAAACTGTTCCCACAATGTCAGTGGCCATTTATATGCTAAGACTGGTTCTTTTACATTTCTGTACCGTACACGCTATTCTACTTCCTCTGCCCAAGATATCAAATCTCCCCTCCAAGTAGGGAGCAATTAATAGTCTCTACTGAGCACTGATCCCCAGGAAGAGGTATGGATTGTTAATGGAGAAGATCATCTTAAGCCCTGATGCTGAGAGCAGGAAGCAGATGCAATTATAAACTCATACAGGCCAACTCAGGGAAATCCAGGAGCATGAAGTGGAGCGAAAGGAAGGAACAAAGACACAAAGAGAAAACTCTCGGATCATTCAGGAGAGGTGCCTTCAAGTGGTCACACGTACAATCTGCATTGAGGGTTTCCTTGCTGAGCAATCACAAATCAACTAGGGAAAAAAGGCAGTAATCACTGAAAGACAAAACTGGCTGCTCATCTACATGGGTAAGCTGTGAAGAGCTGCAGAAAGACTTCATGAGATGGACTAATTAGAAGATGAAATTCAGAATATGCGTATGGAAAAATTGAGGCCATGGAAAACAACACATTTACATACCTATTGCCACTCTGGAATGAAAGTGTAAGGAATCATTAGAAAAGGAATAGGAACAAAACAGACATTCCAGTTCTGGAAAACATCTAGACAAAAAGTCATGAAGAAAACCTGTTGAGGACTAGTAACACAGAGAAACTGTCTCTGGTAACAACACAGACCCCCGAACCGTAGGGAAACTATGAAATCAGAGGCCAGCTGTGCCCTGGTCTACGAGTGTCAAGTCTTCCTCAGCAAGCAACAAAGTGGTTTGAGTGGTGGGACCAGAGTGGTTAGCACTGTGGGCTCCCAGTTACCCCCAGAAGTTGGATCTGCTCAGTGCCCTCCAGGCAGACTGGTGCAGTGCTCCCCTTTTCCTCGCAGAAAAGGACTGCTTGTACAGTATGGTTCTCAGGCCACAGCCTGCTTCACCCCTTACACTGAGGCAAAGGAAGAGGCAAGAGTGCATATCCTTCTTCCCCTTCCTTCCAAGGAAGAGAGAGTGACTGATTTTTGGCAAGGACTTCCATGTCTCTGCTGCCAAGAGACAGCACTACCTTAAGACAGCACTCCACATCAATGGCTTTGCCCAGTCACCTTAACGAGGTCAGCACTTATTGCTCACGCGCTCCAAGCTGAAATCAAGATTATAGCAATGGTGGAGGACGTTTTCTATCCTCCTGTTGGTTAAACGTATAACTAAAAGCAAAGAAATCTTGGAGGTGAAACTTTTCCATGTGAAGTGCAAAAACTAAGCAAGCACCCTCGTATCTGGTGCAGGAGGACAGTGTCAGATAAAGTTTTAAGTTTCAGAAAATAACTTTTACCAATACAGTTGTGATACCAGTATCTGTAAATACCATTTAGAGACAGTTTTCACTCCTTAAAACTGCACACAAGCCTGAAAATGTTAGGTTTATTCTTTATCAGCGTGCTACCTTGTTGACCATTTAATAATCAAATATTGCTATAAACGTTAGGTGAGCCAGATGCCTTAAACGTAGGTGAAAAATACTAACTTGTTGGTCAAGCAAGTCCTCATTACTACTGCAGGCAACAAGACCTTTCACTCCCACCAACTCTATAGGTTTTAAAAGGACATCATAGTCTGCCTGCAACTTACTGTGTATAGTAGATCCTCTGGAGTTACAGGACTGATGAAAATGGTACGGAGACATCGCAGGCAAGCTTCAATAAACTTCAAATCCGGTGACAATAATCCTATAAATATAGACAAAAACTACGATTCAGTTTCATTATCTTTGCTTATTTGAGTACTTTAGGAATATTTACTAACAGAGATCCATTAAGGGAAAAGTACCTTGCAATAAGGCTGGGATAATATGGCAGTCTAGAAGGGATTTGACGTTATTCTCTGTACCCATTGCAAGGCTTCCGAGGACCACTGCGCATTCTGTTCTCAGTTCTGTGCTGGAGGTTTCTTGCTGAAGTAAATACAGCAACCTGGAAACAGAATTAGTTTTAGATGAGAATTCAGACACAACTTTTAAGTCTGGTGAAAAAAAAATAAATAATCTGAATCCTGCTATGTAAAGAAGATGAAGTCCTTCATAGAAAGATGAAGACTGAACAAAAGAGCAAAATGAACACTTTGTTCATAAGAACCTTTTTATGCTGTGTGTTCCTACACAGGTTTTACTTGCTGGTATGGTAGAAAGACACCACACTTTTTTCTAAAAATGTAGTGTCACAGCACTGATATCCGGGATGAGGTCTTTCAGGATACCAGGAAGATCCCAAATTTCAATTAAAGGAAACGAGTCTGCACTTTGACGTCAATGGGAAAGGGAACCTCATGCATTTTCCCAAACACCTAGGGACATGATTACCGCTATCGTGATAACTGTTATCTTTGGCAGGGATTTCTTCTGGGTCGTGGTTGTAAAATAATTCCATCATCAAGCACAAGCATGGGGGCTGAGAGTAATTGAAAGACTGAGATATTATCGTATATGAACATAAAGAAATCCCATAAAAGTTGTATGTGCAGGAAGGCAGCTGAATTGTCGCTCAACAGGATCACTTCAAGCCTAAAACACATCTTGCCAAATGCATACCATGGGTCTCAGTCAATTTGGATTCTTTATGCAATATCAAGATACTTGGGAGCCCCTTTGAACATATTTTAAATTACATCATTAGCACCTGAACCACAGCAGATGTCACCAAACACTTTCCATCTAAATTGGAATCATACACAGAGCCCAGAGAGCAACCGGATTCCTATCTCGCATCAGCACAGAAGATAATCACTTGAAGATTCACATGGTTTATAAGCTTAAGATGAAAACCATTTAACCAAGGGCTCCCACACTCCATACTAGTGTGAGTAAAACTGTAACAGGTAAGATGACTTGGACACCGAGATACAATTCTCTCCGTATATACAACTTACTCACTTTTCTAGATTCACTGAGCTAAGACAAAAATAATCTCAATTTAGTAACATACCACTCCATCTAGTTTGAAAAGGTCTCTCCTAAAGCCAAGCAATAACTGAAGCCTTCTCTAAGAGCAAAAAGGAGCCAGCATCTGCCCCACTGCTGAAGGCTACAGAGGTAGTTACCTGGGTAAACAGATCCCTGAAAAAAATGCCCCAAAAACCTGACTTCCTAAATAGGAAAGGAAGGGAAAAAGTAACGGGAAACACAGTAGCTAAATACAATTTAGGTATGTGGGACTGAAAAAGGCCACCAAGGGAAGTGCAAGCAGCC
>KZ507696.1:0-12917 GCA_002844005.1 Limosa lapponica baueri
CAGGGGGTCTGTCCGGGGGTCCCCGGGCTGTCAGGGGGACCCCGGCTCAGAGGCGGCTCCTGGGGCCGGTAACGGGCCTTGGGACGCATCCCCCCCCCCCGCTGTCAGGGGCCATTGAAAGCTTTGGGAGGAGCCCCCCGGGGCTACTGAAGCGCCCCTTTGGTTCCAGAGCTGCTCCCTCCCGGCTCTCAGTGCCGCTGGGGCCAAGGGGGACGGGGAAGGGGCAGCCCTAAGGCACTAGGAACGGCCAGAAGGTTCCTGGTAACGCCCCCCGGCCACACCGAGCTGTGACTGTCAACAGCAGCGCTTCCCCGGATCGACCGCCTTCCCTCACAAATGAGAACGGGACACAGGAGTTGCCCAGGACCCTCCCAAACTGCCCCACGCATGGCCCCAGAATGCCCCCACACACACACAAAGGGACCCCGGCCCCCCCGAGGCGGGAGGGGAGCGCTGGGAGGGGGGAGGCAGCGCTGCCCACCGGTCCCACTGGCACGTTCCCTGTGGGTTTGGGTAAAACTGGGCTGTTCCCAGGCGACCCCAGCATGAAGAGCGGGAACGGGATCCCGGCACGCTGCGTCTACCTGGAGGAGCTGGCTGCCGAGCTGGAGGATCAGGACTGGCTGGATATGGACAACGTGGAGCAGGTACAGCCGGTGGCCCTGGGAACGGGGACAGGGTTCATTCCCCCGCAGAGCGTCGGGGACATGGTCTGTTCCCCAGAGGTTTTGCGGTGGGAAAGGGGCAGAAGGTGCTGCCCAGAGCCCCGGCTCCTCCTGGGGGCTGCACAGGCTGGGGACGGGAAGGGAACAAACACACCCTGGACACGGTGTTGGGGGGCAGGCGCTGCTGGTGGGGGGCAGTGAGCCATCTCTTGCCCCACAGAGCAAAGCCGTGGGTGCTCCCACACACGCTCAGCTGCCTCTGCGGCCACACCAGTGGCTGCAGGTTCCCGGGATGCCATCACTCCAGGTGATGCCATGGCACTTGGAGAGCACAGAAGTTGCTCCCCTCAGGGCCCTGGGTTGGTGCTCTGTTACGGGGGGACGTGGAGAGCCCTTCCCAGCAGAAACCATTCAGCTCGTGGTGACCCAGGGCTGCTTTCCCCGGGGGGCCTGTCCCTCCACGGGGCCGTGTCCCGCTGTCCCTGCCCCAGGCCCTCTTCACCCGTCTGCTGCTGCCGGAGCCGGGCAACCACCTCATCCACATGACTCCCAGCGGCACCCAGAACCTCTCAGCTGACCGGGACGCCGGGGAGAGGCAGATCCTGCGCTACCTCTACGCCTGCTTCAGGAGGGCCAGGGAAGAGGTGGGAGCGCCTTCAGGGGAGGGCGGGGGCTTTGTTGCCCCCGTTCCTGCGCCGAGACGGGGTTTTTGGGGCCAGAAGCGGCCGCCGGGCCCCAGCTCCGTCTCCCTCTCCCTGCGCAGATCACCAAGGTGCCCGAGAACCTGCTGCCCTTCGCCGTGCGCTGCCGCAACCTGACCGTGTCCAACGCCCGCACCGTTCTCCTCACCCCTGAGATCTACGTCAACCAGAATGTCTACGAGCAGCTGGTGGAGCTGATGCTGGAGGGGCTGAGAGGGGGGCGTAAGTGCCGGGGGGGCCACCCCACCGCCGTCGTGCTGCGTTACAGCCCGTGGGGAGAACGTGCTGGCTCGTTGCCGCAAGCGAGGGCCACAGTGAATGGTGTTGGTAACGGCCTCGCTCCCCTCGTTAGACTTCGAGGAGGTGACGGAGTTCCTGGAGGAGGTGATAGAGGCTCTGACGGGGGACGAGGAGGTGCGGACCTTCGGGGAGGTGATGGTCCCCGTGTTCGACATCCTGCTGAGCCGAGTGAAGGACCTGGAGCTTTGCCAGATGCTGCTCTATTCCTACCTCGACGTGCTGCTCTACTTCACCCGGCAGAAGGACACGGCCAAGGTGGGTGCCCCCCCTGCTCCGCAGCCCCTCGCAGGGGACGTTCATGGGGCCTCATCTGCTGCGGTCAGAGCCAGGAGCTCGGTGTGAGAGCAGTGACACCCTCCGTGGGTGCTCTTCCCCATCCCAAACCCCTCGGGTGTGGATTTTTCTGGGTTTTTCTGGGATTTTGCAGAGCCACCCCTGTGTTCCTCTGTTCCCCGTAGGTTTTTGCTGGGTACATCCAGCCCAAGGACCCCAGCAATGGGCAGATGTACCAGAAGACCCTGCTGGGTGCCGTGCTCAACATCTCCTGCTTGCTGAAGACCCCCGGGGTGGTGGAGAACCACGGCTACTTCCTGAACCCGGCCCGGTCCAGCCCCCAGGAGATCAAGGTGCAGGAATCCAACATCCACCAGGTGGGCTGCAGCATGGGGGTCCCGCTCCCCCCGGCTCAGTGGCCCGAGCGCTAAAGCCGGGACCTGGGGGCTTGGGCTCCACCACTGGCTCTTTGATGATGCGGGTGGTGCCTCGGGAGGCTCCAGCCGCGGGGGATTCTCCGGCTGTGACAGGGGGAGGGTGTCACCCCCATCCCCGGGCAGGTGGAACCTGGGGTGTGAGGAGAAGGAAATCCTCCCTCGGTGCTGTACCCGATGGGAAATCCTTGTCCGTCCCTGCCCTGTAATTAAGAGGCTAGTTGGCCCCCGGCAGAGAGCAACAGGGGAGGTTCTCATTCCCTGCCCCAGCCGAGGGGTTTCTGTGAGTGAGAAGAGGGACAGGGAGTGAACACAGGAGGGAATTCTCGGGGGTGGAACTGGGCACAGAGGGGCTCCCCCAGTTCTTTCGGGGTCACTGTTGCTGCCAAAAACATGGATTTTGGGTTTACCCCCACGGGAACAGCTTGAGAGTGCTCTGAGTGTGTCTCTGAGGGTTCTCCGCTGCCGGCCCCGGGGCTTTGCAGGGCGGTGGGTGGAGGGCATCTTGAGTGATTTGCCCAGGTGGGAGAGGCAAAGGAACGATCCCACCAGTGACTCCTCTTCCCTGCACCAGTTCATGGCCCAGTTCCACGAGAAGATCTACCAGCTGCTGAAGAACCTGCTGCAGTTGTCTCCCGAGACAAAGCACCGGCTGCTCTCCTGGCTGGGGAACTGCCTCCACGCCAACGCCGGCCGCACCAAGATCTGGGCCAACCAGATGCCCGAGATCTTCTTCCAGATGTTCGCCTCCGACGCCCTCTTCCTGGGGCTGGGGGCCGCGCTGCTGCGGCTCTGCCAGCCCTTCTGCAAGCCCGGCTCCCCCCGGCTCCTCACTTTCAACCCCACCTACTGTGCCCTCAAGGAGCTCAACGAGGAGGAGAGGAGGAGCAAGAACGTGCACATGAAAGGTGCGTCCAGCCCTGGGGGGTGTGAGAAAGGGGTCTCCCGGGGTCCTCACCCCTCCTGTAGTGCCCCCTCAGCGTCTGCCAGTGTGGGAGAGTCAGAGTGACCAGAGAGAGGAGTAAGGGGGAGCTGGAAACAAACAAAACGCTGGTGTCACCAGCGGGTGTTGCATGTCTCCAGGGGGTCCCTCCAGAGCCCTCCTCTCCGGGGTGGGGGCTGACGTGTCATGGAGCTGCTTCTCCTCCAGGTTTGGAGAAGGAGACGTGCTTGATCCCCGCCGTCAGCGAGCAGGAGCCGGAGTTTGCCAACAGCTACAACCTGGTGACAGAGAACCTGGTCCTCACCCAGTACACCCTGCACCTGGGGTTCCACAGGTACCGGCTGCTCCCCGTGTCCGAGCTGAGAGCGTATGGGGTCAGTAATGAGATAAATAACGAGACAAATGACGAAGACAGCTCCCGGTGCTGTGTGCTGCCCACGCACGGCCACAGGAACACTCAGCAAATGCTCAGAACGCAGAGTGGGGAGGTTCTCTGTGTTCTCACTGATGTCTGAGCCTTGGGCCGACTGCTCTGGATGGAAGCCTTGTCTCCTGGAGCTTGCAGTCACCCCTCACAGCCCCCAGGCACCACCTTGTTTACAGACACATAAGGGCCGGGTACTGGGTGTCTGTGGGGTGCACGGTTCCCCCCATCCCCTCCGGGAACCAGGTGCTGGTGTCTTGTGTCTCTCCTGGGGGGCAGAGCCGCTGCCAGGGCTCCCTGTGCCGCCCCCACCCAGGGGTCCTGCCCGCAGCAGAGCAGGGGGTGGCTGTTTGGGCACCAGAACGCCCGTTTTTTCTCAGGAAACGGTTGCCTGGAGACTGTGAGGTCAGTGCTGACCTACTCGTCCCCTCCCGTTCTGCTCTCTAAAGATAGAGATAGGGGTAGGGGAGATGGTTGTGCGGGGGCCGGTTGCTGGGAGACTGGAGGTGCCACCCGGCAGCCGTCTCACACTGGCCACATCCCTCACCTTGGTAGCTGCAGGGGGCTCATGGCTGCGCCGGCTCCTTGTCCATGCCCCTGCCGAGGGCTTTGCTGTGGTTGCTGGTTGATGGGGCCACTCCGGGATGCTGTGGCTCCTCGGCATTTGCCTGAGCCCTGGCTCCTGTCTCTAAGGGCTCCCCGTCGCTGCTCCCCAGGCTGGTACCCTCAGGGAAGGGCTGGGACTCGCTGGGCAGAGCCGTCTCTCGCTGCAGGGTAAAAGCTTGGTGCTGAGATGCTCGGTGAGAAGGCACAAACCTCCCCTATCTCCTCCTCCTCCTCCTCTCCCGGGCAGGCTGCACGACCAGATGGTGAAGATAAACCAAAGCCTCCACCGCCTGCAAGTGGCGTGGCGTGAGGCCCAGCAGAGCTCCAGCCCGGCAGCTGAGGGCCTGCGGGAGCAGTTCGAGCGCCTGATGACCATCTATCTCTCCACCAAGACGGCCATGACGGAGCCCCAGATGCTGCAGCACTGCCTGAACCTGCAGGTCTCCATGGCGGTGCTGCTGGTCCAGCTGGCCATGGGCAACCGGGGCACCGAGCCCCTGGAGCTCACCTTCCCGCTGCCCCAGGTGGAAAACAGCGCCTTGGCCTACGTGCCCGGTGAGCTCGTCTGTCTGTCTGTCCATGTCCCCTGAGCTGCTCAGTGATGCTGTGGTGAGAGCAGTCCCACCTCCTCACCCGGCTCCGCACGGGGCTCTGGCACCTGGGTGTCCCCTTCCCCAAGGAAAGGAGGGTCCCAGGGGTTCCCCCGGTGCGAGGTACCGTGGGGAGGGTCAGCCCTCGGCTCGGAACCGCCGGCAGTGGGGCCGGGAGCCCCAGTTCCCCGAGGGGCTGCTGCTGGTCCCTCGGGAGGAGCCCTGGGAGAGCTGTGTGAGGAAGCGCTTCTCTGTGCGGGGCTCCGACGGGCGGCATCTTCCTGGGCGTAGGGTGTTCTCCCTGGAGAGGGTCACTGCAAAACCTGGGGCTCTTTGAGGGGATGTTCTCTGAGGGCGTTGATCCTGCTCCGTGCCAGCCTGCACAGTTTCACCAAACCCCTTACGGCGTCACTGTTTTCCCCTCACTCCAAACTGTTGCCGTTGGCTGGGAATTCCCTTCCCTGGAGTCCTTCTGTGCCACGCTGTGGGATCAGACTGCCAGGGAGGGGCAGTGAGCCCTCTGTGTTACGAGTCCCATCAGACCAGGGGTCCCTCTGCACCGCGGGGCTCAGAGACACCCCCTGGGAGCCCTGTGGGGGTCGGGATGCTGCGGGAGAGCTGGTGGGGGGCCAGAGGAGCTCACCCCCACTCTGCCGGCAGAGTTCTTCGCCGATAACCTGGGCGACTTCTTCATTTTCCTGCGGCGTTTCGCTGACGACGTCCTGGAGAGCTGCGCCGACTCCCTGCAGCACGTCCTGCACTTTGTCACCGTCTTCATGGGCGACGTGGAGAGGTGCGGGCGGCCCCGGGGGGGCACAGGAGCACAGACGAGGGTTGTCGGGGTGTTTGGGGTGGGGGGCAGATGGGGGATTGTTTGGGGTGAGGGTCAGGCACCAGTGAGTGGTCAATCCCTTGGGAAACCCTGGATTCTGCCCGGGGGGCACAGTGGGTGCCCGAGGGCCGGGAGGGTTTGGTGTCTGAACCCCTTTGGTGGCACCACGTGGAGCCTCCTCGGCGGGAGCTGCTTCAGGGGTGCTGGAGGAGGCGCTGGGGAGGGGTGTGTTTTTGGGGTGTCTCTGACTTCCCCCTGTGGCAATGGGGTGCAGGAGAAAAGCGAGGAGTTTATTCCTGATCAGACACGGCCACATCTGCGAGGCTCCCGCTGCTTGTTTACACGTGTGTGTGTAAATACAGTGGGGGAGGGGGTTGGTGGAGCAGATGGGGGTTTCTCACCGCGGCAGCTCTCTCCCCCCAGCAGACGGGGCCGGGGCTCTCTTTGGCCTGGCAGCGCCATCCCCGCCGGCAGGGGCTTTGGCTCCCACAGCCCTCCGGAGCATGTCCCTGCCGCCCTGTCCCTGCTGCCAGCCTGGGTTCCCCCCCCGCAGGATGAAGAACCCCCACCTGCGGGCCAAGCTGGCAGAGGTGCTGGAGGCCGTGATGCCTCACTTAGACCAGGCCCAGAACCCCTTGGTCTCCAGCGTGTTCCACCGCAAGCGGGTCTTCTGCTCCTACCCCCACGCTGCCCAGCTGGCCGAGGCCCTTATCAGGGTCTTCGTGGACATCGAGTTCACCGGTGAGTGCAGCAGGGGACGGGGTCTCTTCCCTCTGGGATGTCTCCAGGGGAACACCTCCAGGGTGTGGAGTTTGTTGGTGGAAGCAGGAGCCTGTTTGCACTTCTCTGGGCTGTGTCGGGCTGTCCCAGCCCGGCCTCGGTCCCTGCAGACGTCCGCCTCCTGCGGAGCGGTCTGTCTGGGAAGGGAAACGCCAGAGCTGGGGCTCGTCGGCTTCTTAGGGGTGTCCCCTCTCCCCGTGGGGCCTGCGATCGGTCCCAGAGGGATCAGCTCTGAGCTCAGCACCGGGTCTCGCCGGCTGCGGGGAGCAGGGGTCTGTCGGATGCGCTGTGAGGAGGGGTTAATCCCCCCACTGCCCCCTGAGAGGCTCTCGCTCTGCCCCACTCCCAGGTGACCCCCACCAGTTCGAGCAGAAGTTTAACTACCGCCGCCCCATGTACCCCATCCTCAGGTACATGTGGGGCACCGACTCCTACCGACACAGCATCAAGGTGAGTCACACATATATGTACATCTATAAGCACCAGAGCACGTGTGTAACCGCGTGTGCGGCTCCGTGCCTGGCCGAGCCCCGTCCTGACCCCCCCCTCGCTCCCACAGGCGCTGGCTGACTACGCCTCGGAGAACCTGGAGGCCATGAACCCCCCGCTCTTCCTGCGCTTCCTCAACCTGCTGATGAACGATGCCATTTTCCTGCTGGACGAGGCCATCCAGGTGGGGGTGCGGGAAGGGGGGCGCTCAGACTCTAAACAACCTCCGGGGTTCCCTTTAGCGAGTCCCCTTGGCCTTTCCACCCATGTTTTACCCCAACACGGGCCTTTTGCCCCACAGGCAGTTCTGTGGGTTCACTGGGCGAGAGGCAGGTGCCCTCCTGTCCCTGGTGCTCAGTGACTGTCCCCCCCGCTTTCAGAGGTGCCTTTTGCTGCCAGAAAGGGCTTTTTGGGGGAGCTTTCCCCTGCCATAGAACTGCTTGTCTGGAGGCTGGCAGATGAGATGGGCGCTGTGGGCACTGCCCGTCTGGTTGTGAGCATTCATGGACGTTTGGGTCCAAAGGGATGCTCTGTGTTGGGGGAAATGGGTGGTTCTGGGTCCGAGTGGCCTTTCTGAGGTGGCCTTTGGCCTTTTGTGCCCGAAATTGGGCTCTGTGGGCGCGGCGCGGGGCCGAGCGGGTGTGGGTGGCCGTGGCTGCGCCCCCTGCCCGCGCTCCCCGAGGCTGTCCCTGCAGTACCTCAGCAAGATCAAGGTGCAGCAGATCGAGAGGGACCGCGGGGAGTGGGACGGGCTGTCCCCGGAGGCGCGGCGGGAGAAGGAGTCCAGCCTGCAGATGTTCGGGCAGCTGGCCCGCTTCCACAACATCATGTCCAACGAGACCATCGGCACGCTGGCCTTCCTCACCTCGGGTAGGGCTGGGGGGCGGCCCCGGCGGGGTCTGGGGGCACTGGGGGGGTGAGGGGGCCGCCGCCGGAGCTGCTGGTTTCCCTGACAGAGATCAAGTCGCTGTTCGTGCACCCCTTCCTGGCTGAGCGCATCATCTCCATGCTCAACTACTTCCTTCAACACCTGGTGGGCCCCAAAATGGGTGCTCTGAAAGTGAAGGATTTCAGCGAGTTCGACTTCAAGCCGCAGCAGCTGGTGTCTGATATCTGCACCATCTACCTGAACCTGGGGTGGGTGACGGGGCAGAGCCCCTGGGGGGGGCGGCTGGGAGCCATGGGGGGGCCACCCCGGGGGGACGCTGGGGCCAGCAGAGCCCTGTGACTGGGGATTCTTAGCCCTTTGCTCTCCCCCCATCCCTGGTGCAGGGACGAGGAGAACTTCTGCGCCACGGTGCCCAAGGACGGCCGCTCCTACTCGCCCACCCTCTTTGCCCAGACCGTCCGCGTCCTGAAGAAAATCAACAAGCCCGGCAACATGATCGTGTCCTTCAGCAATCTGGCCGAGAGGATCAAGGTGAGAGCCCTGGGGGGTCCCAGCCCCCGGGGACGAGGTGGAGCTGGTTCCTGGGCTCCTTCTCCATCCAGGTGCCACAGCATCTCTGCTGGGGGTGGGAGTTCTGAGAGCGGGGGCTCTGGCGGGCAGCTGGGACCCTGTAGATGCTTGAGCTCCCAGTTGGGAGCACACCCTGCTGGAGAGGCAGGGGAAGCCCCCCAAGTTGGAGAGCAGGGGCGGCCCTGGTCTCTACAAGCAGCCCGTGCCCCCCAGTCTCTGGCAGACCGGCAGCAGCAGGAGGAGGAGACGTACGCGGATGCCTGCGACGAGTTCCTGGATCCCATCATGAGCACCCTGATGTCGGACCCGGTGATCCTGCCCTCCTCCCGCGTCACCGTTGACCGTTCCACGATTGCCCGGCACCTCCTCAGGTGTGACCTCCTGCCTCCGCGCCTCCGGGGCTGTGTCGCTCGCTCACCCCTGACTCCCCCTGGCCCCCCTCCCTCTGTTTTCCTTCTAGCGCTGGGACCCCCCACCTCATCCCCTCGCGGCTTTGTCTTCCAGCGACCAGACGGACCCTTTCAACCGGAGCCCCCTCACTATGGACCAGATCCGACCCAACACGGAGCTCAAGGAGAAGATCCAGCGGTGGCTGGCGGAGCGGAAGCAGCAGAAGGAGGAGCTGGAGGAGCGGCTGAGCTGAGACCCGGGCTCCCACCAGAGAACGGCCCGGCGGGGGCTGCGGCGCAGCTCTGCGACCCCCCACCTCCAGCTGGACCCCCTTCCGTGGTGCCGGGGGCTCCCGGGACTCTCCCTTTTCCGCCTCCTTCTGCCTTCTCCTCTCCAGACTCGCTCTTTCACACTCAGACTTTCCACTCTCTACAGCTTCGGGCCCGGGGACGGCCCGGCGCCCCGGCCCTCTCTTTCTCCTGCTCTTTTCCAGCGACACCAAACCCCCTTCTGCTCCGCGGCTGTTTCACCCCCGTACCCCGCGTCCCGGGGACGATGCGGGCAGGGATGGGGGGCAGCCATGCCAGCCCGTACGTGCCGGTTGTGTAGCAGCGTTTGATTTCCCAAACGGCGGCTGGGAACGGAGGGGGCCTCGGAAATTAAACATAGATGATCTTACGGCCGGCGTGAGGCTCGGTGACAGCCCTTGGCGCGGGGCGGCAGCGGCGGGGCTCGAACCGGCGTCCCGCCCCGCCCGGGGTCCTCGCTGCGGGGCTGCCCGCAGCAGACGCCTGTCGGGGCGGGGCGCGGGCGGGGCGCGGGCAGCCGCGGGGTCCTGGCGGCGGCGGCGGGGTGACATTGTGGGTGCCGGCAGCATGGCGCAGGGGCTGGCGCAGCGCCTGGCCGCCCGCGGGCCACAGCTCCTCAGCGGTGAGGGACCGGCACGGGGGGCCGGGCGGCGGGGCCGGGGCGGGGTGCCCGGGAGCGGGGAGGGAGGGCCGGGAAGCGGGGTGGGGGACCAGGGGCCCGGTGTGGAACCGCCCGTGCCTCTCCCGCAGCCGCCCTGGCCTACTCGAAGCCGCGCCTGGCCACCTTCTGGTACTACGCCAAGGTGGAGCTGGCCCCGCCGACCCCCGCCGAGATCCCGCGGGCCGTGGACAGCATGAAGGCAATGGTCCGGGCCTTCCAGAGCGGCCGCCTGGCCCAGCTCACCGTCAAGGTAAGGGCGGGAGGGGCGGGACGGGCCCCGGCCCCGGGTGAGCCCCCCCCCCTCCCCGCACCGAACCGGCGGCCTTTTCTCCCCTGGCAGGAGGCGCTGAGGAACGGGCTGGTGGCCACCGAGGTGCTGATGTGGTTTTACATCGGGGAGATCATCGGCAAGGGCGGCCTCATCGGGTACAACGTCTGAAGACACCCCCCCCGCTCCCTTCCCCTTCCCTCCCCGCGGTCCCCCCCCTGTAACGGCGAGTGACAATAAAGCCGGGAGCCGGTGCCGGGCTGTCCGTGGTGTTCGGGGGCCGGGGGGGCAGCGCTCTGGGGAAGGACCAGGAGCCCCAGTTCCAAACTGGGAGCGCAGACGCCTCCATTGGCTCCCAACTATGATTCCCGTTGGCCGGTGGGAACCGGCGAGAAGCCGGTGCTGGGCTTGTACTGGCCAGGGATGGTGGCCCTGGCACGAGCCAGAGGGAGGGCAGCACTATCCCCGGTTCCGCTGGGCAGGGGCACGGTGGCCGTGGGGGCAAGCAGAGCCGGGCTGTACCTGCGGTTCCAGCTTCGGGGTGGCTGGGCACCCCCCACTGGGCGCGTTCCCCATCCATCCCCGCGGAGCCGGAGGCAGATCCCGGAGAGATGGGCCGGCCGCAGGGGGATGTCGGGGAAGCGCTGGTTCCAGGGTCTCTGCAGCAGCGGCTCCTGCCGGGGGGGCCCTGGCTGTGGGTGTTGCCTCAGAAGACGGGTCCCGGTCCCATTGCCTCTTGTCGGGACTATGGTGACACCAGCTGCGCCCCTGGGCCTTGCCTTCGGCTCCCCTGAGCCCCCGGGGCCATCACTCTTCTCCCCACAGCAGAGCCGATCCCCTCAGCCTGGCCAGACGCCCCCGGGACGCCCGATGGTCGCACAGGTGAGCTCACACGCTGCGGGGTCGGCGGTGGCAGCGATGGAAAGCGTTTCTTTTTGTGCTAAAAAGGAGGGTCCCTGTCCCTGCAGCTGTGGGTCCTAACTGGTCACTCCCAGGCGAGAGATGGGGAGACTCAGGGTGAAGGCTTCCCCAGGGAGCAGCTCCGTCGCTGCCCCAGGGCTGGGCTGTCCCTCGCCCCCACTGGGGAGGGGACACTGTCACAAGGGTCCAAAGCCCAGCCAGAGGGAACGCTGGCCCCGCAAACAGCCCCTCCCGGGAGCTGGTGGCTCGTGGCCGCACAGGGCCATGGCCCAGCAGATCGATACCGGTGCGAGGAACCAGCCGGACCCCACGGTGGGGGGCTGCAGCACGTCTTCTCCCATCAGAGACAGGCACAGGGTCACAGGTTTAAGGCACGATCTTGGTTTGCAGGAGGTTTCTGGGCCCTGGAGCCTCTCCCCGAAAGCTGCCCCCCCGCCCCTCCCTCCAGCCCCTGTGTGCCACTCTCGGGGTGGGCGCTCAGGAGCGGGCCCCGGGCTGTGGCTGCCAGGCCAGTGCTGGCCCCCGGGGCCCGTCGGGCTCCTTGGCGGGCAGGAGGGGGTTGGACTCAGCTGGCAGAGCTCAGACAGGCTCCAGTCCCTTCCATGCTGCTGCGAGAGATGGGAACCATCTCTGTTCCGTGTTCCTCCTGAGGAGTCGCCCCAGCCCTGCCCCTGAGCGGAGCCCCGGCTGCACAGCGGGGTGGGGGGACAGGCCCCCCAGGCCTTCAGAAGCTTTTCCCTCCTCTTGGGCACTGCGGGTGCTGTCGGGTTGGTTCTGTGAGGGGCAAAGGGCCTGCCTCTCCTCCTGGGTCGCTCCCTCCCTCTGGGCGATGAGCGCCGCGGGAGCCGGGTAGCCGCTGTCCCCCGGCGGAGGGTTTGAGGGGGCGCTGGCGGCGGCGGTGCCGTTTCTCCCGGGGGCCGCACTTGTCGGGTGTTAACCCCCTTCTCGCTGCGCCGCACAAGATGGAGGCGAGCCTGCGCTGCGGCGCCGGGATCGGAGGGAGCTGCCGGCCGAGCGACACCCAGGGCCGCGGCCTTCCTCCCGCGGCGGGCACCGGGCGGGACGCGGGCCCGGCCCAGGAGGCAAGCGGGGCGAGGGGGCCGCGGCGGGGACGGGCCGACGCCATCGGCCCGCGGTACCTGGGCGCCGCCTCCCCCGCGCTGATTGCTCCCCCGGGAGCCAGGCCGCCGCGGGCAGCGCCCGGGGCTCCGCGCCGGCCCCGGGGACGGGCGGCCGCGGCCGGGGGGACGCGGGGGGTCCCCGGGCGCCCTGGCAGGGCAGAGGGGCCCTGTCAGGCCGGGGCCGACCCTCCCGTCTGCCCGCGGCCCCGCGCCCTGCATGCGGCCCGGCGCTATGCGGGGGGCTGAGGGGCGGCCTATGCCGTATGCGCGGTCCCGGGCGCCGGCGGCTGGGGCCCTGGCTCGGCATCGCCGCCGCGGTTATGCGGGCTGCTGGCGAGCCGCTTATGCGGCAGCCAGGTTCCGGGGCCGGCCCGCCCGGGGCCCCGCGCCTGCACGGCCGTCCGAGTTATCAGGGAGGGCGGCGGCGGGAAGCCGCGCTATCCAGGGCGGCGGGCCGCGCTGGGGCTAGGGCCCGGGACCCTGCATATCGCCCAGCGTTATGCCAGGCCAGCACCCGCCGCGCATGGCTTACCCAGGCGCCCGGGCGGCGGGATGGCGGGGCCCCGCAACCTGCATGGCACCCTCCGTTATGCAGGCGCTCTGCCGGGCGGCGATGCGCTATGCAGGGCGCGGGGCGCGGCCCGGCCCCGCTCTCTGGCTCGTCGCCTCACAGTAAAGATGGCGCACAGCGGTCGGTGGCGCTTCCCTGCCCGGCCCGGCAGCGGCGGCTGGGGCCGCCGGGGGCTGGGGGG
>KZ507696.1:13738-54055 GCA_002844005.1 Limosa lapponica baueri
TTTTTTTTTTTTTTCCTTTTTTTCCCGAGTTGCTCTTCTTCCTGCCTTCGGTTTTTTTTATGATTTTGAAGGCTTTCCGAGGCAGCCGGAGTCTGACAAGAGCCCACCTATTGACAGAACGGGGAAGACATGATGGGGGTGTGTTACTCACTACCAGCCGCAGCCTCCCTCGCCCCTCTCCCCGCTTCCCAGCGCCGGCAAGAGAATTCCCCGGGTCCTTTGTGGCAGAAATGCCCAATTTTTTTTTGAAAGGCCGGTTCTGTCTCTCCTGCCCCAGGCAGGTTGTCAGCTGCGGAGAGGGTGAGCGGATCTTTGTCTGTATTTTGCCCGGTTGAAGACCAGTTGCTTTGCTTTCCTGTTGCTGGCGATAGCAGAGTTTGCCAAAATGCACGTAAAAATGCAGTTTTCTGGTGTCTTTGCGGCTGGGCGCCGGTGTTTTCTGTCGGGTGCCATGAAGTGGAGCTCGTCGCCCGTGCCTGAGCCGGAGTCGTTCCTGGGCTGCAGCACTCCGGCGGCTGTGATGTGGGGGGAGAGCGGTTGGGTTGGCACACACGGAGCTGGTCGTGGGAGCGCTTTTGAGGGTTTTAACCGGGACTGCCCGCCAGCCACCCGTTGGTCCCATCCCGGTGTTTTCCTGGCTGCAGTGTGGGATACCGGTAGGCTTTTGGGTTTGCAATAGACGAGGTTCAGTGGAATTCACCAGGTCCCCTTGGAAGGAGTGGGTGTGTGAGGAGGGCTGGCTGGGCGCAGGGATGGGTGAGAGCCGGGTAACCAGCCCGGCCGCAGGGCTAACGCCTCCCTGGGTGCTGGCCGGGGCAGGCCAGGGGCTTGCTTTCTAGTCTTTTTTTTTTTTTTTTTTTTTCCTAGGATGACACTGAGTTGTTTTGGGTCCTTTTTAATTCCAGTTGTCTTAAAGGATATCTCTGCATCTCAGAAAACCCGTCTAAAACAGCTTTGGGAGATCTTTGTGCCCTTATGGCATCTTTGTGTTCCAGTAAAATAGCTCGGGAGGGTTCTTGGTGCTGGCAGCTGGTGGAGACGGGGTCTCGGGGGTCTCAGGGACGGTACTTCTTCCATCGCTTTCTATCTGGTCACTAAAGACTCGTGTCTAACAACGTTCTCACACGCAGTGGGTGTGACGATGCAGGTTCTGTGTGGCTGGGTGTGTAGGTAAGGTTGACCTGGCCCCTCATGGGCAGGGAAGGGGCAGAGCCGGGGTGCTGCTCCCACTTGCAGCCCGTGCCCGGGCTCTGGGGTGCTGTTGGGGAGCGGATGCTCTCAGTGGTTGGGTTCGGTTGCCTCCCTGAGCTGGTTTCTTCCCTTCGGTGATGCTTGAGAAACATCTGGAGGACCCAGTTCTGGTGCCCGTTGAGCTGTTGTGCAGCGTTACAGCCCCAGCGCAGACCTCACCACCTCCTGGTGCCCCTGGGGTTCCCTGCTTTGCGCCGAGATGTTCTTCTAGAAGGGGCTTCCAGAAGCCCCCTGCTCACCGGGGCTGCCCTGTCCTCTGAGTGACTGCCTGGCGCTCGCCCCCTTCCCTTCCACAGGGCTGAGGGTGAAGCCTGAACCAATCATGGTCTCCAGCTGAGAGGACTTTCTGTGGCGGGAACAAACTCGGAGTGGAGGCTGTGGGTCTGGGAGCCCGTGGTGCTCAGGAAAGAGCTCTCTCGTATTTTTACGTACTACTTCTACTCTGCCTCCTGAGTTTTGGGAGCTGTGAGTGGCATGCTGCGTTCCGGTGTTCACTTGTGCGAGTACCTGCTGAAACTGTGTGTTACTGCCAAACTTAGATCTAAGCAGGCAGTAGAAGCCCGTGACGAGCGTTACGCTGGGTCTTTCCTCCTCTCCTCGGCCGCTTTGTGGTCCGTAGCTTCATCTCTCTCCTGACAGGTCCCTGGTTCTGAGCTGCTTGCTCCCGGGTTCTGGTGGCTTTGGTGGCAGCACCCTCGCCTCGTGCTGCAGCTCAGAGTTTCACTGACTGATCTCAAAACCGGCTTTGGGGGAGCTGCGTTACGAGACTTGGTTTTGTCACTGCAAGAGCTGGGGGGGGGCGGGACGGGGACTTTCTGCACAGTAAAGCTGGGACTGGTTGAGACGGTGGCGTTTGTGCTGCGCGTTACCCTTCCCGCTGGAGGAGAGCAGCGCGGTAGCGGGAGGGAAACCGGGTTGTGCTTTCTGGGGTCGTTATGTTGATATTTGGTGTGGAAGAAGCTGGCGTGGGGCTGTGAACTGTCCGTATGCCTGTCGGTTCCCCGCTCCCCCAAGCCCCGGGAGTTCAGCTGAAGCTTTGGGACGTAGAGGTTGGGAGCGTGGTGGGCGCATGTTGACAGTTTGCTCCATAAATCTGCCCCAGCCTGAAAGTTGCAGAGAGTGGCGGTTGGGAATGGCACGTGGCGGTGATGGCGGTGTCTCTCCTAATTATGCACAGCTCATCATTCATGGGGAGGTACCCGTGAGCGGCTGGGCTGCGCGTCGCCGGCCGCCTTGTTTTGGAGCAGAGCTGGCTCCATGTGCCGGGAGGAAGGAGTGGCTTCCCCACCGCCGCCCCCGGCACGCCTGGGCTGGCAGCGCGGAGCCCTCCCTCCTCCACAGGCGCCAAAATCCTCTCTGCCTGAAAATTGCCCCTCCCCGAGCCATGTGGGGGGTCTCTGTGAATCTGCCCGGGGGCTTCTCTGCTGGGGCATGGCTCCTGCACGTGCCTGGGGACGGAGGTGCTTGAGGCAGTGATGGGGCACAAGGGACACACAGTGAAGGGGACGCAGATCCTGGCCCTAGAGACGGGGGGGCTCCTTCACACCTTTTCTCCTTTCCCAAGACTCAGGCGCTCCTTTGTCAGAAGTGTGACAATAAAAGGATGTGTTTTAACCGTGCTGGCGAGGGTCTGCCGTTCGGTCAGCGTTCCCCGGTGCTGGAAGCCCTCAGCAGGGTGGGTTTGCGAGGCTTTTGGGCAGAGAGGAGTTGGGGTTGCCCGCGAGGAGCTGTTGTGGGTGGAGGCGGCACCCTCACCTCACTGGTGACAGGTGGGTCAGGCGGTTTCAGAAGCAGCAGCAGCATCGCACTGACCAGTCTGCTCCGGGGGCTTTTCCACGTCCCTCCCTCCAGCTGGAGACCCGCTGGGACAGACCCTGCAGTGACACCTCGCTGTGCTGTGCTGTCACCAGGGCACTGAGCTGCAGGTTCCACTGTGCCGCGCTGGGAGGAAAGCAGGGAAGAGACCGGGACACTCTGAGTCAGTAGCTCATTCTCCATCTCTTCTGCCTCCCGAGGGTGTCCCTGCTGGGGCTGCCTCCTCGTGGGACGGTGCTGGTGCCTTCCACGAGCTCCCATGGCACTTTTCTCCCCAGCCATATGCGAGGGGACACGCTGGCCACTGGTTTCCCTGTTGCGGTGCCAGCACTTGCTGCCCACACCGCTGGTGGCAGCGAGAATTAAGTGGGGAAGGTGCTGTCTCACGTGAAGCCAGGCCGGGAGGAGGCGATTTGTCCGGGTTTCAGCTGGGTTTGGTTTCAGGGGACAGAACCAGGAGCGTTCCCGCAGAGGGACGTTGTTTTGCTGGCCTAGGTCCGCAGACCAGCAAAGGTTTGTCACTCCAGCGGAGTCGTCTCCTCTTCTCGACCAGCCCTGTAGTTCCTGAGAGAACTGTGTCTGGCATTTATTGGAAGGTGTCCCCATCCCCTCTGGCCTCTTGTGAGGTCCAGGCTGGTCTGTGGTGAGGTGTCGGTGCAGGGCAGACTGGGAGTCACTGGTGAGACGCTTCATCTCACGTCTCTCTCCAGCGTTGGTGGAGGCTGGGCATGACTTTGGGATGGAGGGTGTGGGTCCTTGTGAGCTGCTCGAACTTGATGCTTCTCTGGCATTGAATCCCCTCCATTGGATTGACAGGGTTGTGTGACCACACGACGGAACCCTCTGGGCTTAGAGTCCCCTCTGTGCCATCTCGTGCACCAGCAGCAGGTGAGTCCTCGGACCTGGAGGTCCAGGGATGCCACAACATTCCCATGGAGGGGTGACCTGTTCCCCCCAGCCAAGCTACAGGCGCAGCTTGACTGTACTAACAGTTCTGTGCTTTGCTGGGTGGTGTGTGTTTCTTTGGGAGCGAGAGATGAGTTTGCCCCCACGAAAGGTTTGTTGAGCACGGCCTGTGTGTGCAGGGGGGTCTGGAGTCCTGCCCCTGCTGCTGGGCTGCCCCAGGCGGCTCTCTTAGTTGTGTCTACTGTTATGTACCGACACGCTCTGGAATTCCTTCCTCTCCCCAGCTGTCCCAGTCTGGCTGAAGCCTTGCTTTCCAAACATCCATTATGGGACTGGGGGGAGAGAGATTTCAGTTCCCAGGAGCGGTGTGTTGCCGGTGGTCTCTTAGCCATGGTGCAGGAGCTTTGGGCTGGCTTTTCCCTCACCGGGCGCGAGCTGCCTCTTCCTTGGTACTGATTCAGCTGGCCCTTCCTCAGAGGCGGCGCTGAAGCTTCTCGTGACCAGAA
This sequence comes from Limosa lapponica baueri, assembly GCA_002844005.1. Classification (NCBI taxonomy): domain Eukaryota; kingdom Metazoa; phylum Chordata; class Aves; order Charadriiformes; family Scolopacidae; genus Limosa; species Limosa lapponica. The sequence continues at coordinate 18,217 of KZ507696.1, forward strand.
GGAGAGTGTTTCGGGTGCTCCGAAAAGCCTCCCTCTTCCTTCAGAGGGGAAATTGTAAATTGGAGCTTCTCATCCAGGATGGAGCCGGGACTCCGTGGGGAGCAGGGACTGGCTGTGTTGCTGGTGGGCTGCTGTTAGTCTGCTCTGCCACTCTCCGTTTGGCCAAATAGCCAGAGACTGGCTGTTCTGTTACCTCCTAACACTGGATATTCCCCTTTTCCTTCCAGCAAGCCTGATCTGCACACTCAGTAAGGCCGTCAGAATGGGCGCTCTCGGCGCTGGAGCTCCGTCCAGAGCAGCTTGCTCTTTCTAACCCCAAAATCAGGTGTTGTCCCAGGGACTCTGGGAGCTGCAGCCCTCGTGAGGGTTGTATTCTGGTGGCTGGGTCCACCCGCGGGGCTGTATCTGCCCGGGCTGTTCCATGCCCTCGGGACACACCGGGAGGATCAGTGCTGACTCCAGGGAAGCCCCAGCGGAGTCTGCGTGACTCCTGTTAGAGCTTCTGTCTAATTAAAGGCTGAAGGGACAAGCGGACCCTCTGCCAGTTGGTACATGATGGTAACCCCAAGAGCTCCACTGCTTCTTAGCGACGCTGCATCCAGGCACTGGCTTGGGAAGCAGCTCCCTCATCTCCCTCATCTCCCTCTGCTGCCGACAGGAGCGCAGAGCGTGCCTGGCGTTACCTTGGGGCTGCTCATTGCCACCCCCCGAGGATGGTTCCTGCACTGGAAGAGGAGTCTGGTGGACGTTGTGCTGTAGTTACTCATCAGGCTTCTGAAGAAGCTGCTGAGAATAGCTTCTCCTTCCTGAGGGATGAGGCGCTGTATAATTGGGGCCAAGCCCAAGGCGGTGACTAGGAAGAGAAGTTAAGCCTTCTCCAGGTGACTCTGTTGTAGAATGAAATCAAGCTTCACAGGAGCAGGTTGGAACAGCTTGGATGACTGTCCCGTGCAGCTTCCTGGGCCCGTGGTGGTGTGGGTTGTATTGTTGTTCCTCAGACAGAGATGGGGACGTCAGGCGGTACCTCTGGAATAGTTCCTCATTGGAAGGGGGATTTTCCTCCAAGATCTTTGGTCGGAAATACTGTGAAAAGTAGTTTTGCCCAAGGACGCTGTAGTAGAGATTCGCTCTTTGCAGCTTTGCAGTCCTCGCAGGAGCCGGGATCCCTCAGGAAGAGCCTTTCCCGTCGGCTCCTGGCTCTGGGCTGAAACCAGCCAAGATGGGGTGGGGTGTGTGGGGGAGATGTTCAGGGAAGCTGCTCCGTGGAGAGGCGGCCCCTCGCCTGCCTGTTGGGCTTCGTGCCTTGCACCAAGACAAGTCTCCCCTCCTCCTTTTATGCATCATCCCCCCTGACCTTTTCCATGTGCCATTATTCTTTCTCAGGTAAATGAGGTCACGTTCAAAATCGTTATGGTTTTTAATCACTCTCCATCTGTCATGCTTTGTAGTCACTTGGGAGAGACTGGAGAGAAGCTCTTCCTGCCTCACTTGTGCCAAACTGCATTGGGAGGTGCCATGGCCAAGGGGGTGGCTCTGCCTGGCCAGCGCAGGCTGGGACTTGGTGGCCTTCTCCATCTTCTCCGCCAGGTTGCCTGCCCAGGTGGTGGGGGTGCCTGCTTTAGGGTCACTGATGTGCTCCTGAGTGTTACCCAGCAAATGAGTGACATGGGGGTCGTGCCGCCTGTAGTTGTGAATGAAGCCAAAGGGATGGTTTCGTGCAGAGCCTTGTTCCCACGGCCACTGCTGGTGACTGCTTGGGCGGAAAGGAGGGAAAAATGGTCATTCCCAGCGTATCGGGCAAAGGCCAGAAGGAAGGTGTCCCACTGGGAAAGGAAGGTAACAGAGCGGGTAGAAATAACGCCAGTTCCAGAGGAAGTTGCACATCCCTGTGTTTTCAAAGAGAGCCCCAAGAGGCGAGGGGTGGCTGGAGCCAGGCGGTGGGTTCTCCAGTGCCTTGGAATCATTGCGAACCCCTCCCAGACCAACAATCAGACCAGGACCTAACACCAGGTCACAGCTTTAAGGGCTTGTTCTCTGTTCCTGAGGTCTGATGGCACAATCAGCCCCTTCCCAGCTCCGGTGTCAGCCGGGAGGAGCTTGGCAGGTGTTGGCCAACAGCGAGAATTCACACCCCTGTAAGTGGGGCGCCAGTGACTGGTTTTGGTGTGGATGACCCTGAAATTGCCGCTCTGGGCAGGGACAGACTCTGGCTCATCTGGTCAGTCAGCCTCTGGGTCAGCTGCTCTTCCTGAGATGAGTTAGGTTGCTTGGTTGGTGTTTCCAGTGGTGTGTTGGGAAGGTGACCGGTCCCCGGAGTCCAGCGCTGGCGCCGCAGGGGGGGCTCTGCCCTGGCCGGGCTGCAGCGCTGGGGCTCGGGGGGCACAGCCAGCGGCTGCCCCTGCTCAGAGCCCTTCCCACCAGCTAACGAGCTGGGGAGCTGCTTAATGAGAGCTGGAGACTTGGAAATGAACTGTTCCATGGAAAGAAATTGCTGCTGGCTCTGCTCAGCCCTGCTACGAGGGGCTGTACCCACGGTAGGAGCCTTCTGCTCGCAGCAGGCTCCGTGTCCTGGGGGAGATGTGTCCCTGTTACCTGCCCGCTCTCCATAGCCACCGCACGCACGTGGCTGTGTGTTTGAAGCGCCGCAGGTCTGTGTTTTGGGAGGCTCAGGAGGAGGGAATCGCACAGGGGCAGCAGCTGTTCCCTCTGCAATTCCAAACCCGTTATTTTCCTGCTGGCGTTCTCCACATTTGGAGCGTTTCAGCCCAGGTCTAGTCCCCGGCCGTGTGGCACAGCGGTGTGTGCACCCGCACAGACCACCTGTGGGCAGCGGCTGCCTCTTGCTCCGGCTTCGTTGCTGGATGATTGAGGCTGAGAAGGGGGAGCTTTCCCCTTCCAGGAAAGGGTCTGCCTGGTGCAAGGTTCCTCAGGTAGAAATAATGCCTTTGGGCCTAATTTTTCTTCCTTTTCCGTTGCTTTATCGTTGCTTTTCCCGGTTCTCTCGGCGTTGCTGATGGAACCGCAGAGAGCAGACGGGTGGCAGGGCGTGAGGAAGGGCAGGACCCTCCTCTCCATCACCGTGCAGGTGTGTGTGCTGTCAGCGGGTGTGAGCTGCAGCCTCAGCCTCTGCACGTCGTGTCCCACTCGCCGGAGCGTTGTTTGTGTTGGGAGCGTGACCAGCCGCCTGGTCAGCGCGTTTACCCTGCTCGTGTCGTCCGGCACTGAGGCTCATCCAAGAGGAACCAAGCACAATGTTCGGAGAAACGGTTTGCCTTAACCCCCGCTGCTTTTGGTCCCATCACGGCTTTCCTGCAGGTGCGGGTCTTGGTGCACAGGGTTTAGTTTCTGTAACTGGTTTCAGTCGCCAGGACTTTCTTCCTGGCCCGTCCTGTGGGCAGATGAATCGGAGATTTCATGTACAAAGCACAAGGTGGAAAAAAGGTGCTGTTTTGAGTGAGTCTTTTATCAGGCCTGAGCTGCATGGGGAAGCGGGGTTATTCCATGCACAGGTCACCTTCTCCTGGTCAGTGCAGCACCTTTGGGACTTCAGGACTCTCTTCTCGTAGTGCCACCTCTCCCCAGGGCTCCGTGCAGGCTCCTGCTCCCAGCACAGCCCACGGCACTTGGTAGAGACAAGCAACAAGCGCCATCGCGGGGGAAAGTTAAGGCTGGAGAACAGAAAGACCTGAGGGGAAATCGGGCTGGGAAACCTGGAACATAGAATCATGGAATCATAGAATTGTCTGGGTTGGAAGGGACCTTTAAGATCATCGAGTCCAACCATCAACCTAACCCTGATAAAACCCCTCACTACCCCGTGTCTCTAAGTGCTATGTCAACCTGCCTTTTGGATACCTCCCGGGATGGTGCCTCAACCACTGCCCTGGGCAGAAGGTAAGAACAAAGGTGTGTCACTCGTTTGGGTGGCAGACAAATAGGATTGAAGGTTCTGCAGACTCCCTGGAAAACCTGCCTTCAGGTGCACAGGGCACCGTTAACGTCATCCCTCTGTTGGGGGAAAGGCAGGTTCTCATCTCTCCTGGAGACAGTCTAATGTGAAATAAAAAAAAATAATAAAACAACCCAACAACAAACCCACCTTTTGGTCAGTTTTCAAGAAGGTTGTCCTTGCCGTTCCGTGGTGTTACCTCCATGGCTGCTGATGCCATCGTTCCTTACGGTGTGACAGGGAGCATGGGCTGTGGTCCCTCGGAAGGAGGGCTTGGTGGTGGTAGTGGCTCTGCTGAGCGCCGCAGGAGAGGGGACACCCTTTGGTGACCCCAAGAGGAAGCTGGTGCTGCCATCGCGCTGGTCTGTGGTGTTTGTGGCGTTCAGTGCGACGACGGGTGCCCTGTGCCTCTTGGGGTGCAGGGGCAGTGCCTGCAGCTGGGGGTAACTCTGCCACCCTCGGCACCGTTACTCTGCTGTGACTCGGTCCTTGGCCAGGCTCAGAGGTGGGCGCGTGGTGGTGGGTGTGAGCCCCAAGGCCTTGGTGGAGGCAGAATTCCGGACCTCGGGTGCTTCTGCTCACCCAGAGAGGCTTCTGCATGAGCTTGGAGGAGGTTGGTCCAAAATGGAAGCGCTTCTCCTGCTGGAGCGTGGCTTCGGGGGGTTTCAATACCAGTTTATAAGACTAGAGCTCTGTGGTTGGGTACGAGCAGCGGGTTTTGTGCATTAGGGGTTTGTTTCTGCACACACGTGTCCTTTGTTTCCCCACCACTCTGTCTGGTCATCCCGTAGCTGTAACTGCAGCTGCTTCACGTCTCCGTGCACAAGTTCTCTTCCCTTCGCAGCGATCGCTGGCTGGAAGAACAAACCAGTGTGTTAGAGGGACCATCCTCTAGAACCCTTCCATGCTTTGATCATAGCCAGGGTCGTTCTCATGTGAATGTCCACGGCTTCAGTTCCCCACCCGCTTTCTCTTTGCAGGATGAACAGTTCCTAGGTTTTGGTTCAGATGAAGAAGTCAAAGTGCGAAGTCCCACGCGCTCCCCCACAGGTACGTCCCACTCGTGGGGTGGACATTGACTCTCTTTCCTCCTTGGTGACGGTTTTGCCCTGTCCCTCCTGTTTGTTCCATCAAACCTCATCCACCGTAAAGGCCACCCTGCTCTTTGGATTCCGCTCAGTTTGGGGCAGTTTATCCCTGATCTGTTAGGGAACGGGGAAAGTTTGAGTAAAAGAGTTACAGTGATGAACCCAGGATTTGAAACCTCACGTTAGCGTTTTGGAGAGGCAGTTATTTGAATAGTAAGGGTCTAAGACTGGTTTGAATATTTCAGTATCTTCCAATAGACTCATTATCACCCGTAACTGTAACCTTCGCATTTTTGGAAACACCCCAAATCTCAACCTCTGAGGAGAAGCTGTAGCTCAGCTGTTGTGTTTCCAGCTTTGGAGCTGTAGGGCCTGATCCCCACGGAGCAGTGAGTGAGCTCAGCTGTGGCCGGGGTCCTGGTCAGTGAAGGCTCTCAGCGCCCCCCTCTGCCCATCACCACCGTCCCCTGGCCAGGGGGGTTCCGGGAGAGACGCGGAGCCTTGTCACAGCTCGGGGGGACCCAGATGGGGAGTAGCTGGGTTTGCTGGGCTTACTGGCCTGTCCCTTCGCAGGGCGGGTGGGTGGCACTGCAGGAAGACTGGGTTTTTCCACTCAGCTACCTGTGATCTGTTTAAAACACAAAAAACGATATCTTTTGCTGTGTTTGGAAGGTGGCACGTGCCTTCAGAGTTATTTACCCGCTCAGCATCAGGTTGGTGGTGGGTTTGTGCCATTGCACACGTAGCTGGTGTGAAAAGCCTTGTGGTTTTCAAAAAATGATCTACTTCATGTGGAAGAAGAGGTTTGTTGGGAGGGAACTCTACATCTATTGATCAAACTGTGGTTTTATTTGTTGATTACCTGGAATGTCTTGGGAACGTGCCCGGGCGGTGCGAGTGATGCTGGGTGACTGCCTGGGTAACGCTGACCCAACACTGGGAGACGTTTCACGTGTGTGTTCTCTGCTCCCCCCAGTTAAATCCAGCCCGCGGAAGCCTCGCGGGAGGCCCCGGAGCAGCTCTGACCGGAGCTCAGCCGTGCTCTCAGACTCCTCGTCCGTGTGCTCCCCCTCCAGCAAGTCTGAGACCACATCCATGGAGAAGGTGAAGAAAAAGGAGCTGAAGAGTGGGGAGAAGAGGCGAGGGAGGCCCCCGACGCTCACCAGTGTGAAGTTCAAACTCTCGCAAGTCAAGGACACCTCGGACGGCCAGAAGGGCAGTAAAGAAGAAAAAGAGAGTCTGAAGAAAATCAAGAGGTCACCATCCACTACATTTCAGCAAGCAACTAAAATCAAGAAATTAAGAACTAGTAAGCTCTCCCCCCTGAAGTCCAAATTTAAGTCTGGGGCGAAACTTCAGATCGGGAGGAAGAGTGTTCAGATGGTGCGCAGGAGAGGGAGGCCGCCCTCCTCTGAGCGCGTGAAGCCTTCCTCCGCCTTAGTCATGAACTCGCAGCTGGAGAAGCCCCAGCGGGTGCGCAAAGAGAAGGACGGCACGCCGCCGCTCAGCAAGGAGGAGAAGGCCGCAGTCAGGCAGAGCCCGCGCAGGATCAAGCCCGTTCGGATCATACCTTCCACCAAGAGGACGGATGCTGCCATCGCCAAGCAGCTGCTGCAGCGGGCTAAAAAGGGGGCGCAGAAAAAGATTGAGAAAGAAGCAGCCAAACTGCAGGGCAGGAAGGGGAGAACCCAGCTCAAGAACATCCGGCAGTTCATCATGCCGGTCGTGAGCGCCATCTCCTCCCGGATTATCAAAACTCCCAAACGGTTCATTGAGGACGAGGACTACGATCCTCCCATCAAAATATCCAGACTGGAATCCACCCCGAACAGCAGGTTCAGCGCCACCTCCTGCGGCTCCAGCGAGAAGTCCAGCGCTGCCTCCCAGCACTCCTCCCAGATGTCCTCCGACTCTTCGCGCTCCAGCAGCCCCAGTGTGGACACCTCCTCTGACTCCCAGGCTTCCGAGGAGATGCAGGCGCTCTCCGAGGAGCGCAGCAACACCCCCGAAGTTCACACGCCGCTGCCCGTTCCCCCGTCCCCTGAGAACGACGCCGGCGACCGGCGCAACAGAAGGTTTTCCATAACGGAGCGCAGCTTTGGGCAGAGGACGGCTAAGAAGCTGTCGGCCCTGCCCAGCGTGCCGCCGCAGCAGCCCTCCTCCTCCTCCCCCCCTCCTCCCCTGTTGACCCCCCCACCGCCGCTGCAGCCCGCGTCCGGCATCTCAGACCATACCCCCTGGCTCATGCCCCCCACCATCCCGCTGGCCTCCCCCTTCCTCCCGGCCTCCGCTGCGCCCATGCAGGAGAAACGCAAGTCCATCCTGCGGGAGCCCACCTTCCGCTGGACCTCCCTGAAGCATTCCCGGGCAGAGCCGCAGTACTTCTCCTCAGCCAAGTACGCCAAAGAGGGGCTCATCCGCAAACCCATCTTCGATAACTTCAGGCCCCCGCCACTCACCCCGGAGGACGTGGGCTTTGCCTCCGGCTTCTCGGCACCGGGAGCAGCGGCGCCAGCGCGGCTCTTCTCCCTGCACTCTGGCTCCAGGTTCGATGTGCACAAGCGCAGTCCCCTGCTGCGGGCACCCAGGTTCACCCCCAGCGAGGCCCACTCCCGCATCTTCGAGTCCGTCACCCTGCCCTCCGCCGTGGGGCGAAGCACCGCGGGCACCTCGGCAGCTGGGGTCTCCTCCCGCAAGAGGAAGAGGAGGGTGTTCAGCCCTATCCGCTCGGAACCCAGGTCTCCCTCGCACTCCATGAGGACGAGGAGCGGGAGGCTCAGCAGCTCGGATCTGACAGCCCTCACCCCACAGTCCTCTGTCTCCTCCTCACTCACTAGCATCTCCGTCAGTTCTCTTGCCACTAGTGCCTTAAATTCCACTTTCACCTTCCCTTCCCATTCCCTGGCGCAGCCCGGGGAGTCGGCAGAGAGGAGCCAGAGGCCGAGGAAGCAGAGCAGTGCTCCGGCAGAGCCCTTCTCCTCCGGCAGCCCCGCTCCCCTCTTCCCCTGGTTCACGTCCAGCCCCCAGACCGAGCGAGGCAGAAACAAGGAGCGGGCGGCGGAGGATCTCTCCAAAGATGCTGACAAGAGCCTGGAGAAGGACAAGAGCAGAGAAAAGGACCGAGAGAGAGAAAAGGAGAACAAGCGGGAGTCGAGGAAAGAGAAGAGGAGGAAAGGGTCAGAAATCCAGAGTGGCTCCGCTTTGTTCCCTGTAGGTAAAATGCCCAAAGAAAAAGTTGTCAGCGAAGACGTTGCGGCATCGTCGTCTGCCAAAAAACCCGCCGGAAGGAAGAAGTCCACGGCCGCGGATCCGGCAGCAGAGGTTTCTGCTGCCACACTGGCCGACCCGGCAGCCGTCAAAGCCAAACCCTCCAAGAAGGGCCGCGGGGGGCTAGACAAGTCGGAGCTGGAGCTCAGCCCCACGGCACCCTCCCTGGAGAAGGACAAAGCCTTGCGCCTCTCTGCCCCCTCCTCCAGCACCGTGAAACATTCCGCCTCCTCCATCAGCTCCATGCTGGCGCAGGCTGACAAACTGCCCATGACCGACAAGAGGGTGGCCAGTCTCCTCAAGAAGGCCAAAGCCCAGCTCTACAAGATCGAGAAGAGCAAGTCCCTCAAACAAGCAGACCAGCCAAAAGCCCAGGTATTTTCCACCGGCCACGTTCAGGTTGTGTTGCTGGTGTGTGTCTTGTCTGGAACTTGCCCTGGGGGTCACCAGGAGCTTTCATACCCCAAGCGTGAAGCGTTACGGTGCGGAGCTGAGTGGCCGCTGGCAATGATCCGAGCAGGAGAAGCCCTGGGAGAAGCTAGGGGAGAGGGGGGGCTGTCACCTCGGAGGGGCTGTGTGCAATTTTAGATCTCAGCTGCTGCTGGGTTCCTCTGTGTCCATCCGAGCAGAGGGGTCAGCGGGAGCAGCAGCGCTCCATCTGCAAAGTGCGGCTCCGGCAAAGGGCAGGAGTTGTTCTCAGCCTCGGTGTTTCTGAGCGTGGAGCTGCCCTGGGAGGGTAAAACTGGCCTGGCCCCTCTGTCACTGCGCATGGGGACCATCTGGGGGAGTTCTTTCTGGAGGAGATAGTTGAGAGTCCTATGGTGGAAACATGGAAAATTGCACTAAAAGGCTATGTTTCTTTTAGCCCCTCACCTTAAAGGGCAGCAACTCCAGGGCTGTCAGACAGCTTCGTTTCCTCTGGCTTCCGCTGGTCCAGGGGGCACCAAATGTTTGTCTAATTCCAGTCGACCCTGGTACTGGTGCTGTTGGTGCCCTGGGGTGACCCGGGCAGTTTGCTTCCCAGCAGCAAGTAGAAACTACCCCATAATTCCAAACGGGTAAAGCCTCTTGCTCCTTCGAATTTGTCCTCTCCTGGATAACCGAGGCTCAGAAGGCTGAGAGTCTTTATCCCAGTTCTTACAAAGTGCGAGCCTAGATACAGTTTAACTCTTCTCAGGTCATTTAGAGGTTTCCATGCGGTGTTTCCCAGGCTCCCTTTGGCACCTCGCTCAGGAATTGTGTCTGTTGTGCTGTTCTGACCTGCAGGGCCAGGAGAGCGACTCGTCGGAGGCGTCGGTGCGAGGCCCGCGCATCAAGCACGTCTGCCGGCGAGCGGCGGTGGCGCTGGGCCGCAAGCGAGCCGTGTTTCCCGACGACATGCCCACGCTGAGTGCCTTACCCTGGGAGGAGCGGGAGAAGATTCTGTCTTCCATGGGCAACGACGGTGAGGGGGGAGCTGTGGGTTCCCTCTGGGCATTGGCAGAGTTGGCGGTTGGTGACTGCTGAGGACGGGGACCTGGGGTGATTAACGAGGGAAAGTGTGTTAAATGGCTCCAGGCTCTCCCTTACGGCCGTTAATCCTTTTAGCCCTCGGTAATCGTTACAAATGTGTGTTTGGCACTAAACTTCTGCTCTGCTGAGGGGGGTGTGCACACACGTCTGTGTGTGTGTACATGTGTGTGTGCACACGTGCTCACACCACCCCTTGTGTGGCTCTGCCGGCGGAGAGCCTGGTGTTCCAGGCGTGAATATCTACCCTTTGGGGAATAAATTCCTTTAGCAACTCAGACGCTGCTGAAGCATTCTCTGAGATGAGTGGATTCACGTTAGAAATCTTTTTTCGATAGATAAGTCTTCGATCGCAGGCTCGGAAGAGGCGGAACCGCTGGCCCCCCCTATCAAGCCGATAAAGCCGGTGACCAGGAACAAGGCGCAGCAGGAGCCCCCAGTGAAGAAGGGGCGGCGCTCGCGGCGCTGCGGGCAGTGCTCAGGCTGCCAGGTCCCTGAGGACTGCGGCGTCTGCACCAACTGCCTGGACAAGCCCAAGTTCGGCGGGCGCAACATCAAGAAGCAGTGCTGCAAGTGAGCGTGGGGCTGGGGCAGCAGGGGGGGCGAGCAGATATACCCTCCAACGCAGGCTCTGGGTGGATTTATCTGGGCTGGGGCTGGACCTCAGCAGGGGCTTATAAACAGTTTGATTTAAGAGCCAAGATCCTGACTTAAGGTGTGCTCGTTACCAGCTCTTCTCCTGAAGGAAATGGCCTCAAGTTGCGCCAGGGGAGGGTTAGGATGGATATTGGGACCAATTCCTTCCCCAAAAGGGCTGTCAAACATTGGAAGAGGCTGCCCAGGGCAGTGGTGGAGTCGCCATCCCTGGAGGGATTGAAAAGCCGGGCAGATGTGGTGCTGAGGGACATGATTTTGTCAGTGCTGGGTCGATGGTTGCACTCGATGATCTGGAAGGTCCCTTCCAACCTGGGTGATTCTGTGATTCTGGTTTATTGTCCCCAGTTGGACGACACTGGCACAGCACTGAGGGGTGTTGGGTGTCACTGAGAAGCACCACTCTGCCCTGACTTTCCCTCTCATTCGTACACACATCACTTAGCCTGAGCCCTGGGCTTTTTTAATTCCTGCGTTAAATGGACTGTACTGGAGTAGCCAGTCTCTCTGGAGAGGCCGGCACCGAAGCGGCAGCGATAAGGCTGGTTGAGGTGTGGGGGCTGTTCATAAAGTGTTGCTGTTGGGAGTTGGGAGTGTGGGAATCAAAAAGGGAAATACCGGGGAAAATCAGAGGTTTCTTTTACGTATCTCTGAAGAAGGGAGAGGGGAAGACCAGATCGCTTGGGAAAGGTAGTAGGTGTGTTGATAATGGGTTTCAACTCAGCAGTTGTCCCTGCTGAGGATTTACAGAGTGCCCTCTTACTGCCTGCCTTCCCCTTCTGATTTCACACGCTCTTTCTTTCTAGAATGAGGAAGTGTCAGAATCTGCAGTGGATGCCTTCCAAAGCCTATCTCCAGAAGCAAGCTAAAGGTAGGCTCCAAGGCCGGGCTGGGGTCTGGTACGAGAGAGACCTTTTCATTGCTTCAGTCTTGCTCTTTGTGCTGTCACGGTGGCCACACCGAGCTCTAGGTGCAGCCACATGTCAGCGGGAGCCCGTGTGCACTGACAACACGCTTTGGGTTTTTTGAGTACCATTTTTCCTTGGTACGACAGAGTGACAACATTCTGCCATCGCAGTGTCCCTCTCCTGGTGTTAAATCACCAGAAGTCACACCATTGCTTCATTGACGCTTCTTCTTCCCAGCTGCCAAAAAGAAAGAGAAGAAGTCGAAGACGAACGAGAAGAAGGAAAGCCACTCTGGGAAGAACCAGCTGGACTCGGGGCAGAAACAAGCCCCCCCGCCCACTGTGCCGAGGGAGGAGGGTGCCGTGAAGCGCAGCAGCGAGCCCCCGCGCCGGCCCCCCGAGGAGAAGCAGGAGGACGGGACGCCCCCCGGCCCCACGCCGGAGCCCAAACCGCTCCCTGCTCCCGCCACCAGGAAGACAGGGAAGTCCCAGCCACTGCCGCCGCCGCCACCGCAGCCGCCCAGTTCCACACCCCTCAAAAAAGAAGCGCCCAAACCGCCCGCCTCAGAGCCGAAGAAGAAGCCCACTCCCCAGCCAGAAACAGGTAAATGGGCTCTTCATCCTCAGCGTGTTTGAGTCGTGCTCGGTAGCGATATTGCCACCGCTAAGAGCTGGTGGGTTTTAGAACCGATAGATGCTTTATGAGCCGGTGACGTCACAGCAGATTATTTTGGAAATTTTGCTTAGAACAGGCTTCCCTTTCACTGAACTGGGGTGTGTACTGGGGCCGGGGGAGAGGTGGCCACCTCTGCTGGGATCTGTAGTCGCCATGGCCGTCCTGACGTTTGGTTTCAGTGTTGAGGAGCCTGTTGGATGTCTCACGCCGGCTGTGAGACACGCAGGGGGTGAGCTGTTGGTTGGTCTGTTGGTAGAAAGCGCATCCCGCTGTTGCACGTGGCAGAGAGCACCCGCGCAGCCACCGATGGGGCAGCCCCGGCGCCCGGTGGCTCTGCCCCAGAACCCACCAGGCTTTTCCCAGAGCAGAGCCCTGGCCGTGCCTCCAGGAGGGAGGAAGAGGGTGGAGAAATTCTGGGCTGAAATCCATCAGGCCTTACCCTGCCGACTGCTGTCCCTTCTCTTCTCTGCAGGCGGCCCTCAGTCACTTGAAATACTCACAGTTTTTCTCCCTTTCCCAGGCCCAGAACAAAGCAAACCCAAAAAAATCGCTCCCCGTCCAACCTTCCCTGTGAAACAGAAACCAAAAGAAAAGGTGAGTTCTGTTTGTGCGGTCGGTGCCTTTCAAGGGCCTGGGCTTCTCTCTCTGTCTGGAAAGCAGAACTGTGTTCCTGAACCCTTGGGCAGGTGGGGGTTTGTGCTCACAGATGCTGGGTTTTATCTGGGCAGAACCTGGGTATCAAGGGCCTGGCACCTGCCTGGGATTGGGTTCAGGTGTTAACTCCTTCTCTCAGCCGTCTCCATGGTGGGGTGGGGGTGGATTTAGCAGCTTTCCCATAAATACGGAACTGCCTTTGCCTCAGAAACTACTCCAATAAGGAAAAAATAACAACAATATCTTATTTAAATGTGGGAGAAGTGTGTAGGGACCAGTTCCACCTGTGGCTGCCCACTGCCAACCCAAGCCTGGGCTGTGGGGAGAGAACAGCACGATGGCAGAGGGAAGGGCAGCAAACGGACAGAGAACTGACACCGGGTGTGCAGCGCCCTCGGGAAACGCTTTGCAGAGCAGCTGCTTTCACCCACTCCTCGCTCGTGGGGCGGTTTGGGGGTTTGCATGTGGATTGCTGTAGTTGCTGGTGAAGTTTCCCCGTGCGGGGCTGACGCGGCTCCTTTGCCTGCCCAGGAGAAGCCCCCTCCTGTGAGCAAGCCCGAGAGCAGCACCCTCAACCTGCTCAGCACCCTCAGCAACGGCAGCGGCTCCAAGCAGAAGCCTCCTCCAGACGGAGTGCACAGGATCCGGGTGGATTTCAAGGTAGAGAGCAAAGCGGTTTGAGCGTTGGGTGTTTCCCGGCCGTAGGGACGGGGCCGGAGCCCAGGAGCGCGGGAGGTGGGGTCTCTGGTGCCCTGCAGAGAGAGCCGCGCACAGGAGCCCTCCCAGAGTCACTCGCTTGGTCTTTAGAAGCTGCTTCTGCCTTTTTTCTCTTGTAATTAGAGTACGGGACGAAGAGACACTTAAAGCTTTAAAACCTTAACTCTCAGTGTGTGAGGATGAGCAAGAATGTGAGGTTTATGAAGAATTTTTCCATTAAGATGGAACTATAAAACCTTCCCAGCATTTGAGCCAACAAGATCTGGGGAGAACGTTAGTACCTTGGGATTCACCACACTTTGGGTGTATCTGGGGTTTTCAACTGAGAAAATCATGTACTTTTATGAACAACCAGTGTTGAAATAATAAAAATCAATATTTTCCTAAGAATTTTCCAGTCCATCTCTAAGTGTTGATGCCGGAGACTATAGTGAGATCTCATCAGTGTTTGATACAAATCTGGGGTCTAACTCTTCCGCAGTCTCACTGTCAGTGGCAGCTCCGCGGCCCCGGAGAGCCCGCTCCAGTTCCGTAGCGGGGGGCGAGCGCAGCGCTGGGGCTGTCCCGGCGCCGGCTCTGGCGCAGCACCTGGAGTGGCCGCGGTTCGGGAGCGTGCGGAGCAGCAGCCCCTGCGTGTTCTGGTGTTTGTTACCCTTTTCTGCCTGGTGACCTCTGCTTTTGTGCTTTCAGGAGGACTGTGAAGTGGAGAATGTCTGGGAGATGGGGGGGTTGGGCATCGTCACCTCCGTCCCCATCACTCCCAGGGTGGTCTGTTTTCTCTGTGCCAGCAGCGGACACGTGGAGGTAAAGCCTTGTGTTCTGCTCTCCTCACTGACTTACAGCACCCTCTTCCTGCGTACATAAATCATAGCACAGCCTTAACCCAGAAGAAATTAAAGTAACACCTGTAAATCTGTCCTTGCTAAAATTAGCCCCAAGATACTAAACTGCAGGGTATTTAAAATGAGTTTGGGAACGTGTGCGGTGCTTTGGAGCTGAGCTGTTAGAGAGAAAGAACAGCCTGTTTGAGAGCAGCCGCCTCTCCCCTGCGCTGGGAATCCCACGTGGGGCAGGGGCTTTGCTTTCCTTTCCCGGGGAGTAAAGGCTGCCCCATGGTGTCCTGGGGCTGAGGCAGCTCCCGGCGTGTCTGTACCTGCCGAGAGCTGGAGCCGTCACCGAAACATGGCTGTGGAGGTTCTGGTGCTGCAGAAACAGCTTGATTTGGGCTTGAGGTGTGTTAGATGCGTTTCCAGGCACAGATGGGCACCTCCGGCCGGCTCTCCAGGAAGGGCTTGTGGCGGGAGAGCAGCAGCTGGGGAAAGGGGTGAGGTCCTGCCCGAGGACGTGGGCTCCCCCGAGGGCCGTGAGGGTGCAGTGGGGCCCACAGCCCTCCCCTCCTCGGTCAGGGTGCTCCAGGGGACGGGCCGCTCTGTCCCTGGGAGCCAGCGGAGTCCCTGCCCTGAGGAGACACCTTTTCTGGCGTGACCAGCCCCGTAGGGGACACGTAGGAATGGGAAGAGCTTTCCCACAGGCCACCGGAGCCTGACAGAGGGAGATTTGTCTCCCTTTGCCCTGTGGGTCCCCTCCTGCTGCACCGAGTCCTCCCGCTGTGTCTGGGCCGTGTCCCAGCCAGGGAGGGAGATGCTGAGGAGCCCCATGGGCTCAGGACGCTCAGAGAAGGGGTACCAGCCCCCCTTCTGCTGCCAGGTGCCCGCTCTGGGTAGAGGAGCGTGTACTGGGTTACCTGGAACGCTCACAGTGCCCCCCTAAAACGTGTCAGATGCCCGTTCTGTCGGTGTAAAGCGGGGTGGGGAGCAGTGGGGAGCGCGGGGGCTGCTGTGGGACTTGGGAGCAGCTTCCGCCCTCCTAAGCCCACCCTCTCCCCCCGCAGTTCGTGTATTGCCAGGTCTGCTGCGAGCCCTTCCACAAGTTCTGCCTGGAGGAGAGCGAGCGGCCGCTGGAGGACCAGCTGGAGAACTGGTGCTGCCGCCGCTGCAAGTTCTGCCACGTCTGTGGGAGGCAGCACCAGGCCACCAAGGTACCCCCAGCCCCCCAGGACCCCCCCTCCTTCCACAGCCCGGCCAGCGGGGGCTCTGCTGTGCTGGGGAGAAGCTTCTTGGGGTGGCTTCTTCCTCCTCTTGCCCCGAGCCAAGACAAACTGAAAACCTGCGGGATTTTGCCTCCCTTGGAGGGACTCTGTTTTCCCAACGCTTTCCCCTCGTTCTCGCAGCAGCTGCTGGAGTGTAACAAGTGCCGAAACAGCTATCACCCCGAGTGCCTGGGCCCCAACTACCCCACCAAACCCACCAAGAAGAAGAAAGTTTGGGTGAGGGACCGTGATTTCTGTGTTGGGACGTTGGCAGGTTGGGTGGGGGGAAGGGCCGAGCTCTGGGGCCGTCGCCGGGACTTTGAGGGCAGGGTGTCTGTCACCTCGGAAGGTGCGTTTGGAGACAGATGATGAGGGGGTTGTTGCTGAGGTTCTCAACAAGCAGGTTTTAGAGAGATCACACCTTTTTTAGTTGCAGTAATTCTCCTGACCGTAGTCCCAGGACGCGGAGGGAGCTCTTTGCAATGGGAGCGTTTCCCTCGTTAACAACCTTCATGCGCTGTTTTGCGTCTCTCACATTTTTGATCTAAACAAGTGCGAAGGCGTTGCCTGTAGAGTATTCGGTACTGGGGGTCTTCAGGTGTTCTCTGCTGCGATACCTCAGAGCTGGAAAACTCTTCTTATATTCCTTGTGTCAGGTCAGAAGAGATGTCACAGCTGCACATGCTGGTTTATGTGAAGGGAAAGGGGGTATTTTCTTTCGTGCAAATTTGAAGAAAAACTACACTGATTTATTTTGATTTTTTTTCTTGTTGCATTATCACAGTCTTTTCATAAAGGGAGGGAGCTCTTTTCTTTTCAGTGAAAGTCTTGGTGTCTGAAACTCTTTATTCTGTCATATAAAGCTCTTTGCTCTCGTTAAATGATACAGGCTGTGAAATGTTTGGTTAGTTCTGGAGCACAGAAGGCTCTGGGTAACAGCAGATAACTCTTCCCCTTCCTCTCCCAGATCTGCACCAAGTGTGTCCGCTGCAAGAGCTGCGGCTCCACCACGCCGGGCAAGGGCTGGGACGCCCAGTGGTCGCACGACTTCTCCCTCTGCCACGACTGTGCCAAACTCTTCGCTAAAGGTACAGCGGGAGGTGACTCCGCAGCAGGAGCCCTTCGGGAGCGGGGCAGGGAGAGGGAGCAGTGACGGGGGGCTGCGGGGGGCCGGTCACAGCACAGGCGGGAGGGACAGCGGGTGCCAGGGCCAGCATGAGAGCACGGGGGTGGTTTCTGCGGGAAGGCAGGCTCTGAGCTGGTGCCGGGGGTCGCAAAGGACAGCAGGGTTCAGTGTCACTTTGGGGCTCCCACAGCTTCAGCGCTGTGCTGCGTGGAGCAGGTTCACACACCTCTGGCCCAGACTGTCCAGGAACAGTGAAGAAAAAGATGTGTTAAAGGACTCCTGACTTAAAAGCAACAGAATTCCTATTGTAAAGTGATTGTTCCTTCTTGCGTTAGTTTACCGTCTGTGACGCCTTCGAATCTGGGAGGGGCTCTGTGGGGAGGAAGCCCAGGAGAGTCTTGGGTGTCCCACCTGTTCTCCTGCCATTCGTTTTACTCTGTAAAGCTAATTGCATCTAGGATTTTATTAGTCTCACCACCCCCAAAGCGTGGGTACCCAGTAACGACGTTCCAGAGAAGGCAGGTTGTTTTAGTGGCCATTGGTCGCAATGTTAGAAGTAACTGTTGGGAGCTCGGCGGTGGGGCTCTGAGAGCTGCTTTCTCACACTCCGGTGAGCAACCCCCGGCCTTTGGGGTGTCTCTGGCAGCTGAACCTCTGACTAAAACCACCTCTTGTCTGCAGGCAATTTTTGCCCTCTCTGCGACAAATGCTATGACGATGACGACTACGAGAGCAAGATGATGCAGTGCGGGAAGTGCGACCGCTGGGTCCACTCCAAGTGTGAGAACCTCTCTGGTAAGGAGAACCCTTGCCTCCTCGTTACGAAGAGCGCGGGGCAGTGAGGAGAACAGAGCAGTCCCGCTTTGGGCCTTTCCACAACACCCTCTCCTCTTGTGACCTACCCAAAAAGCACCTGTAAATGGCCACAGGTCACCAGGGCTGATGCCAGTGACATCCCAAAGCTCAGCATTGCCTCAAACACAGCACCGCTGAGACCCACAAGATGCTTTTGTTACGTGAAAAGTGTTTCGGTTGACAGGAATTGCAGAGTAGGGTTTTCCCTGTCTCCATCCTTCAGTAAAGTAGTTAAGATTGGGGATTTGTTTTGTTTTTTGTCTGCAGACGAGATGTATGAGATACTCTCTAACCTGCCCGAGAGCGTGGCCTACACCTGCATTAACTGCACAGAGCAGCACCCCGCCGAGTGGCGCCTGGCGCTGGAGAAGGAGCTGCAGGTCTCCCTGCGGCAGGTCCTGACAGCCCTGCTCAACTCCAGAACCACCAGCCACTTGCTGCGCTACAGACAGGTGAGGGAGGGTCCCCAAAATGTGCTCTGGAGTGGGGGGCTTGGTGGAGCTCTGGTGTTGCTGTGCCCCGCACCGCAGCCCTGGCCGTATCCTCCTCAGCACGGCAGGGGCTGGAGGTTCAGTTGCTTTGGTCCATTCCTGTGGGTGTCTATAACACAGCTTGTGAGGCTAAAAGAAAGAAATAGGGTGAAGGAATTCCTCCAAGGAGTGGGAGGGTTTGGCTCTGTGGTGGTGAAGGTGCCTTTTTGACAAAAGAATAGTCTTGAAATGCATATTCAGAAATACGAGTTCTGCAAATGAGCATGATCCCTACAGCTGGTCGCTCTGCTGTGCTGAGCTGGGTGAGATCATTCTCTTGGAGACCCTACACTTTGGACAGGAGTTCAGAACTTAAGTCTCGTTTCTTTCACGTTGGTGAGAGCCTCTGTGCCCACAAACGTCCCCATGAGTCGCCCACACCCCTCTCTCTGCTCACTGCTGTTCGCAGGCAGCAAAGCCGCCGGATTTAAACCCCGAGCCGGAGGAGAGCATCCCCTCCCGAAGCTCGCCCGAGGGCCCCGACCCGCCCGTCCTGACAGAAGTCAGCAAACAGGAGGAGCAGCAGCCGCTGGATCTGGAAGGGGTGAAGAGGAGGATGGACCAAGGAGGTTACACTTCCGTGGTACGTCATGGTTTGGTGCTCCCGCTCTATGACAGATCCTGGGAATTGCTTTGCGGCATCGGGGGAGTTTATAAATGTGGGGTTTATAATGGAGCAGGCTTAAGCCTTTTCTGTACGGGCACGGAAACAGGTTCACGCGCTGCTGAAATTCCTCCTGGCTGGCACTTGTGGTGACATGGGCCCAGAGCCGTGTGGTTTACATGGTGGTGTGGCCCGTCTGAATCAGCGGGGACACTTGGTCAAACCGTTTCTGCTCTTCGACGTGTCCCTTACGGAACCAGGACGGGTCGTCCTTCGTGTGCACGTTGTGACTGAGACCCAGATAGCGCCGAGGGCAGGCAGGGAGCTGGGGGCTGGGAATTCAGGGCTTGGGGGGTGGCAGTTCCAAGGGTTCCCAAAGGGTTTCTTTCCAGCCAAATTCTTTTTCTGCTCTGAAGCCCATGCTCTGGTTCCTTCTTCTTGTCACCTGAATGCCTTAAATGAGCAGGGGGTGTAGCCGTGCCAGAGACAGTGCTGCTAACGTGGCATTCCGTGGCTTTCTTCCAGCTGGATTTCAGTGATGACATCGTGAAGATCATCCAGGCGGCCATCAACTCCGACGGAGGGCAGCCCGAGGTGAAGAAGGCCAACAGCATGGTCAAGTCCTTCTTTATCCGGGTGAGCTGCACCACTGTTGCTCTGGGATCTGCTCAGTGTCACCGGGGCTTGTTGCCCTTGGAATCTGCAGGGTCTGTCACACTTGCCGTCGCTTGGGTGTTCCCAGGGATAAAATAACATGTTGTTGGAGCCGTTGGTGTCAGTAAGACCTTAGAGTTGGGCACTGACAGTGGGTCTGGGCTGGACATCAGTGAGGTTTCGGGTGTGTTCTATAACCTTCCTAACGCAGTGTTGTTTTCCTTCAGCAAATGGAGCGTGTTTTTCCATGGTTCAGTGTAAAAAAGTCCAGATTTTGGGAGCCCAATAAAGTAACAAGCAAGTAAGTGATTGTTGTGTGTGCGGCTGCGGCCCCTGCTGCTGGAGGAGCCTGTTCGGGGGGGGTTGCTGCTGCTCTGGGGGTTTTGGAAGACGTCAGACACTAAATCCCATTCCCTGGTTCTGTAAACACTTCCCTGCTCTAAAGCAGAGGAACCCACACCAGAGCTGGGTGTGTTGTATTCTGTCTGTCCTGTCCTTCCTCCCCCCTCCTCCTCCTCCTCACAGTCCCCCTTCTACATCCATCGCCCCCCAAACACACAGGCAGCCGCACCACAGACCGTACCCTGTACGTGACAGGTTGTAGCCTTTGCTGAGAGCGCGTGTGGACAGTAATTAACCCGAACGAGTGGTTATTGTGTGCTGGGTGTCAGCGGTGCAGGAGCCCCACGGCCCGGCCGGCTCTGACAGCCGCCTCCTTGTTGCGTTTCAGCAGCGGGATGTTGCCGAACGCGGTGCTGCCCCCGTCGCTTGACCATAATTATGCTCAGTGGCAGGAGCGAGAAGAGAACAGCCGCGCCGAGCAGCCCCCTCTGATGAAGAAAATCATTCCAGCTCCCAAAGCCAAGGGGCCGGGAGAGCCAGACTCGCCCACGCCGCTGCATCCTCCCACACCCCCTCTCTCCAGTAAGGACACGGATCACCCCAAACCCGGAGCGGTTCCCTTGGTAGTAGAGAGAGGACTCCATTATCTCAGAGGTCCCTTCCAGCCTCGGCAGTTCTGTGAATTCCAGGAGGGCCGGGTTAGGTCTGTGTGTGACTGAAGGATTTTGGAGACCCTGAGCTGAGATCCTGCAGGGGCTGCTCCACATGAGATGGTTCTGAGCTGAGTGTGGGCCCAGAAATGCATTTGCCCCTTTTCCCCCAGAACAAGGGCTGTGGGAGGCTGGTTGGTGCTTGTCCCGGCTTTAGGAGGTGCCTGTTGAAAACTGGGGGCTGCTGTTGGGCCCCTCTGCCCCGCTCCCCTTGTGGCGGCCCTTCCAGACCGTTTCCCTCCCTGGGCTGCGAGAACAAACAGTGTTTTCTCTCTCCCCCTTTTCTGTAAGGCTCGGAGAGGAGCAGAGAGGACAGTCCCGAGCTGAACCCCCCTCCGGACGTGGAGGACAACCGGCAGTGCGCGCTCTGCCTCAAGTACGGTGACGACAGCGCCAACGTGAGTATGGGCAGCAGGAGCTATGCTGATGTGGGCAGCACTTGGCACTGAGGATGGCTGGGATGCTCCTGTGCCTCGTTGTGTCTCCTGGGACCTCCTAAAAGAGCGTTTCATCCCCTTCTGCAGGACGCTGGGCGTCTCCTCTACATCGGCCAGAACGAGTGGACGCACGTGAACTGTGCTCTGTGGTCAGCGGAGGTGTTTGAGGATGATGACGGTTCTCTGAAGAACGTGCACATGGCTGTGATCCGGGGGAAGCAGCTGGTGGGTATCCCTGAAGAGCGCTTCCTTAGACCTCAGTTGATGGACACACGACCAGGCCAGGAGCCCAGCTAAAGGATTTCTTCTCTGTAGTTTTCCTGCTCTGTCCCCTCCTTGAGGTTTTTTTTTTACGCTGTATATAATAGACCTGACCAAAGGTACCCAAAAAATCCTTGCTCAGTTGAGAAATAACATGGAGACCAAAAGGAACTTGTAACGGGAGAACTGGAGCCATGTTTTTTCCAGAAGGTCCTCACTTTCCAGGCAGTGGCTCGGGCAGCTGGTGCCGTATCCGTACTCACAGCCTGGGTTTAAAAACCACATGGAATATCTAAAGCTTGGCCCAGTGCCGCATTACAGCCCAGCACCTCCATAGTCCAGGGGCCTCCCAGGTCTCCGTTCCAGCCCCGATGGCAGCAGAGGAGCTGGGGGAGAGAGCAGGCCTGTGCCGGGGGTTTGGCCTGGGTTAGACGTTACATGGGTATAACACAAACACAAACGGCAGGCGAGTGTTGCCCAGTTAAAGGTGTTGATCAGGGAGCGTTTTCCTGTTGGAGCGTAGGTGAAGGTTGTTGACGTCCAGGTTGTTGGCAGCTGCTCTGTTACATGCTGCAAAAAGAGAGGTGGGATCTCCTTCCCGAGCTCCCCGGTGGTCCCAGAGAGTTATCTTCTGTTGTGAGCTGGTGGCTGCTCACTTCCCAGAAGGACAAAATGATGAGACCAGGAGCATCACTCGGAATAAGTTTGTCCACATTTTGGTTTAATCCTGCGCCGTTTGGTCCTACATATGCATTAAGACAGCGGCAGCAGCAGTGGGGAGGGCTGCCCTTGGCCAGAAGTGAGTCGCCCCCACGGGGAATGCTCCGGGCAGGGGAAGGAGCTGACGTATGGGTTGGTGGGAATCTGGGAAATATGTGACTCGGGTCTGGAGTCCGAGCAGGAAAGTCAGGCCTGGAGGAACCAGGCTGCAAACACAGAAGGTGTTCTGTGTGAGGGACCCTTCCTCTCTCCTCCTCCTCCTCCTCCTCCGTGTCTTGCTGTGTGTGAGTTGGTGGGGAAATGCCGCAGCGATGGGCTGGGGGGTCAGGCCCTGCTCTGAACCCCTCTCTGCGCCCAAAACCCGACCGCCAGCACTGACGGCCGCCCACCTTCAGAATGGGTCCGTCATTAACTGTTGTTCCCTTCCGCAGAGGTGCGAGTTCTGCCAGAAGTCGGGCGCCACGGTGGGCTGCTGCCTCACCTCCTGCACCAGCAACTACCACTTCATGTGCTCGCGCGCCAAGAACTGCGTCTTCCTGGACGACAAGAAGGTTTACTGCCAGCGGCACCGGGACCTCATCAAAGGAGAGGTGAGACCCCCCGCTGTCGCCCCCAACACCTCTGGAGGGGGTTACCCTGGGGCTGCAAACACTGCTCTGCCGTTAATATCACAAGGAAATGTGGTGACTGTTTCCATCTGGCAGCTCAGAGACCAAAAGGCCAAGCCGAGGATGGAGTTAGAGGCACTGTGGAGCAAACATGTGGGGGTTCCTTTAAAATTAACCGCTCCTTTGGTGGGTTCTCATTCCAGGTGGTGCCGGAGAATGGGTTTGAGGTTCTCCGGAGAGTTTTTGTGGACTTTGAAGGGATCAGTTTGAGAAGGAAGTTCCTGAGTGGCCTGGAGCCGGAGAACATCCACATGATGATTGGTAAGAGCCGCTCTCTGGAGCCTTCACCCCCCTTTGGTGCTGGAATTCGCTTCACAGACCTTTTCCGTTGCTCTCTCTGCCCAGGCTCGATGACCATAGACTGCTTAGGGATCCTCAACGACCTCTCAGACTGTGAGGACAAGCTGTTCCCCATCGGCTATCAGTGAGTATCCGCTGTTCCGGGATCAGGCAGCTTGCAGTGTGTTGGGTGCCAAACCTGCGCTGGAGCAGTACCTGCACAAAGGGACGGTGGTGTTTGTACACTGCCAGGAACCTTGGGGTGTGCAGCGGGTTGGGCCAGGAGGCTTTGTCCCGTGAAATGCTGCGAGACTGGACGTTCCAGCCGGGAATGGTGGGGTTTGCGGGGCTGCGCAGTGACGGTGTGGTGTGGGAACCCCCCAGGTGCTCGCGGGTCTACTGGAGCACCACCGATGCCAGGAAGCGCTGTGTCTACACCTGCAAGATCATGGAGTGCCGGCCCCCGCTGCTGGAACCCGACATCAACAGCACGGTGGAGCACGACGACAACAGGACCATCGCCCACAGCCCCGGCCCCCTCACAGGTAACCCTCGGTGCCCTCCAAAGAGCACATTCTCCACACGGTTCTGCCGTGGTGTGTCCCGAGCAGGGGGTCGGGGAGCGGCTGGGAGCTGTGTCTCGCAAACCCATCTGGGCTGGAATCCGCTTCGGGCCTCCCAGTGGCGGTACCGCATCTCGAGACTTAAGAATAGAGATAAAAACCCAGCTCAGCTCCTGAGTGCACTGGGAGCTTCGGAAACGAGCCAAATGGAAGCCACTTGGTGATGCTTCCTGCTCCACAGAGCAGAGATTTTTCTAGAGATCTGAAACCTCAAATTGTACCTTGAGTGCCAGTGTTGGGATGTAGTACGTGGGCTGTTAATTACCCTGCTGAGCAGTAGCCCTGCGCTGCTGCTCCGGGCCCAAATGGGTTTCTCTGTAGCCACAGGTGAGTCAAAAAAAAAAAAAAAAATTAATTTCCACCCTCTCCTTTTCAGTTCCTGGAAGGTGAGGCTGGGGAAGATTATAAAAAAGTTTATAATAATTGTCAACATTGACTGTTGAAGTCCACAGTAACTGTCAATGGTCATTATCAACATGGAATGTGAAACTTCATTAAAACGTACTGGAATCTCGTGTGCCAGCCGAGGTGCCCGTGTCACTGCCAGCACTTGACAACATCCTGAGGAGAGAAGGGCTGTGCTCTGCTGGCTGAGCAGCCCTAATCTTTGTGTTTGTTTAACAGCCCCCCGATCCCCCACAGGAGCCCCAGCTGTGATACGCACCCGATCAGGTCATAGAGTTTGGGGTTCAGTGAGGGCTTACGCTGCTGTTTCTCTCTTACACCACAGACCCTCTCCCGAAGGACAGCCGGAATGCCGCTGAGATCCCAATCCCCCCGTCCCCTGAGCGGCCCCTGCACCCTCAGAGCTCCGGTCCCTGCCACCACCCTGCGCTCGCCAAGGGTGCTAGGGCCAGGGCGCCCAGTTACCCCTCCGCACAGAGGTCTCCTGGCTCCAGGCCCTTGCCCTCCGCAGGTATTTCATGGCTGGGACTTGGGGTTTGGGGTCTCGGAAATGTGTTTGGGGTTGGTTTGTGTCTCTTTTGGCTTCATTCAGGTGTTTAGTTTTCTGTTTCTGGAGAAAATGGTGAAAGGTTTGAGGGAAGGGAAGTTCTGGAAACAGGCGGCAGAGCCGGCTGTGGGGAAACAGACCACTGGGACGAAAATGGGGAAGGGGTGTTGGGGCGACGCAGCAGTGGGGACACAGGAGCTGGGGGGGAGCTGGGGATTTATCATCTCGGGGGGTGTTTTCCCAGGGAGAGTCAGAAATCTGGTGTTGTCATTCAGCTGCTGTTTCTGTGCGAATGCGTCACATTTTGTCTCAAACTGACATTGGCAGTTCTCATCCGAAGGGGGGGCACAGCGCCCCCAGACACAGACGAGGCAGCTCCACGCGGAGGGGTACTGATTGGCGGTACCAGATCTTTAACACCCTTCCCAAGCATCATCGTTACGTTGTGATGTTTGGCCAAAAGGGTCTTGTGGCTGTGGATTTGTATGGGTTTTATGAAGGAGCTAGGGGGGTGTTGACTGCGAAGGTCTCAGGCCCCTGACGGCCATCCCTGCCTTGTTTTCCCAGGAAGCCCCACCCCGGTCACCCATGAGATCGTGACGGTGGGGGACCCGCTGCTGTCCTCGGGGCTGAAGAGCATCGGTTCCCGGCGGCACAGCACCTCCTCGCTCTCCCAGCAGCACCCCAAGCTCCGCATGGTCTCCCCCGCGCGCCCTGGCAACACCTACTCCAGGCACAGCGTCCCCTCGCTCCCCGGCGCCGCCACCTCCTCGGAGCACGAGCCCAGGGCCGCCGACCGCTTCGGGGGGCCGGGCAACGCGGGTGCTCCCGGCGCCCCCATTCAGAGCTGCTCCGCCAGCTCAGGCCCCCCAAAACCCACAGCTGCGAGCGGGGGTAAATCCTACCAGCTGGACCCCCCGCAGCCTGCGGAAGGCAAACATTCCGGCGGCTCGGATTTGGTCACCAAAGGGGTGGCTGCGAAGGGAGAGAAGGGGAAAACGCCCACCTCAAAGGACCCAGACTTTTCAGCTCATGGCTTGGCTCCTGGAGGAAACTCCAAAACGTCTACTCAGCCAAGCGGTTCCTCAGGCGCGGAAATGAATGTGAAAATAGGAACCTTCCAGGAGTGCTCAGGCTCCTTCTCTCCCAAAGAAGCGATGTCCTTCCCACCTCTGCTGCAGAGGGGCCCGAGGAAGGAGCGGGAGCAGCACCTGGAGCCCGCGCAGCCAGAGCGAGCCACGGGGGGTGAGGAGACGGATGGGAAGGGCCCGAAATCCGCTGGAGCCAACAGCCGATCCCCTGCGGCCGGCGAGCAGGCGGCCTCTGCCCCCCGGGACAGGCGGCACAAGGGCAAAAAGCTCCCGAAAGAGAGTTTTAAAGAGAAGCATCCCCTGAAACCCGCCACAGAATCCAGCCAGACGGCCGGCGGCGACGAAGGAAGCCTGAAGCCAGAGTTCGGCAGTCAGGGCCTGGCGACCGAACCAATTAGCCAGAGGTTGTGTAACAATATTCCTGCCGAAAAGGCGGGCGAGAAGTCCCTGCTGTCACAGGGACCCTCGAAAGGTTCCGCAGTGCCCCTGGAAGCGGCCCCCAAGGAGCTGCAGGCACCTCGGAAACGCACCGTTAAGGTCACTCTGACTCCTCTCAAGATGGAAAGCGAGAACTCGTCCAAAAGCGCCCAGCAGGAAAGCGACGCCGAGCCCCTGGCTGCGGGAGGGGAACTGGCCACTCTGGCGGAGCCCTCCTCGGCTTCGGAGAGCCTGGAAGAAAACCCTGGCCTTCAGGGGAGCCCAAGTGAGGCGCCGGCCGCGGAGCCTCCCAATAACACCTTTGAGAGCTTGCCCGTTCAGGATAACAACCTGCTGCTGCAGGAGGGAGCCAAGGCACAGGAGGAGGGCTCCTTCAAGCGGAGGTACCCCCGGAGAAGTGCCCGGGCCAGGTCCAACATGTTCTTCGGGCTGACCCCGCTGTACGGCGTGCGGTCCTACGGTGAGGAGGACATCCCCTTCTACAGCAACTCCACCGGGAAGAAGCGGGGGAAGCGCTCTGCGGAGGGACAAGTGGACGGCGCCGATGACCTGAGCACCTCGGATGAGGACGACTTGTACTACTACAACTTCACCAGGACGGTGGTGTCCTCCAGTGCGGAGGAGAGGCTGGCCTCCCACAGCCTGTTCAGGGAGGAGGAGCAGTGCGACCTCCCCAAGATCTCCCAGCTGGACGGGGTGGACGATGGCACGGAGAGCGACACCAGCGTCACGGCCTCAACAAGGAAGGTCAGCCAGGTCACGAAGCGGAGCGGCAAGGAAAACGGGACGGAGAACTTGAAGCTGGACAGGAACGAAGAAGCTGGAGAGAAGGTACAAGTCCCCAAGAGCTCTGCCGTCCACAAAGGCGACCCGAAGCTGGACAACTGCCACCCTGTGAGCAGGGTGAAGGCGCAGGGGCAGGATGCGCTGGAGGCGCAGCTGAGCTCGCTGGAGACGGGCCGGCGGGCACACGCCAGCACCCCCTCAGACAAGAACCTGCTGGACACCTTCAACACGGAGCTGCTGAAATCCGACTCAGACAACAACAACAGCGACGACTGCGGCAACATCCTCCCCTCCGACATCATGGACTTCGTGCTGAAGAACACGCCGTCCATGCAGGCGCTGGGGGAGAGCCCTGAGTCCTCCTCCTCCGAGCTCCTCACCCTGGGAGAGGGCCTGGGCCTGGACAGCAACCGCGGGAAGGACATGGGCTTGTTCGAGGTGTTCTCCCAGCAGCTGCCCACGGCCGAGCCAGTAGACAGCAGCGTCTCCTCCTCCATATCGGCCGAGGAGCAGTTCGAGCTGCCACTGGAGCTTCCCTCCGACCTCTCCGTCCTCACCACCCGCAGCCCCACGGTGCCCAGCCAGAACCACACGCGGCTGGCTGTCATCCCCGAGTCCTCGCTCTCCTCCTCGGGGGAGAGGGCCATGCTGGCCCTGCCCTCTGCCGAGTCCGGGGAGAAGAGGGTGACCGTCACCGAGAAGGCGGCCTCGGGGGAAGGCGAGGCAGCTCTACTGAGCCCGGGGGTGGCCCCCAGCCCTGAAGGCCACATGACGCCCGACCACTTCATCCAGGGTCACATCGACGCGGAGCACATCGCCAGCCCGCCCTGTGGCCCTGTGGAGCCGGGCCACAGTGCCAGCCAGGACTTGACGAGGAACAGCGGGACCCCGGGCATCCCGGTGTCGCCCACCGTGCCCCTCCAGAGCCAGAAGTACGTGCCAAACTCCAGCGAGAGCCCCGGCCCCTCGCAGATCTCCAACGCCGCGGTGCAGACCACCCCGCCCCACCTCAAGCCAGCTGCAGAGAAGCTTCTGGTGGTCAACCAAAACATGCAGCCGCTCTACGTCCTCCAGACGCTCCCCAACGGTGTCACCCAGAAGATCCAGCTGACGCCCTCCGTCAGCTCTGCGCAGGGCGTGATGGAGACGGGCGCCCCGGTGCTGGGGCCCATGGGCAGTGGGCTCACGCTGGCCACGGGGCTGAACCCCAGCCTGCCCTCCTCCCAGTCCTTGTTCCCTCCCACGAGCAAGGGGCTGCTGCCCATGTCCCACCACCAGCACATCCATCCCTTCTCTGCCGCCGGCCAGACGGGCTTCCCTCCCAACATCAGCAGCCCCTCGCCGGGCCTTCTCATCGGGGTGCAGCCGCCCCCCGACCCCCAGCTCCTGGTATCCGAAGCCGGTCAGAGGACGGACCTGGGGTCCACCGCCCCCACCCCAGCTGCTGCCCTGGGCAAGAAACGCCCCATCTCTCGCCTGCAGTCGCGGAAGAACAAGAAGCTGGCTCCCTCGGGAACCCCCTCGGCCATCGCTCCTCCCGATATGGTCTCCAACATGACCCTAATTAACTTTGCTCCCTCACAGATTTCCAACCACCCGCTGGATTTGGGCACCATCACCAATTCAACGTCCCACCGAACCGTCCCCAACATCATCAAACGGTCCAAGTCGGGGGTGATGTACTTTGAGCAGACATCTCTGCTGCCGCAAGGTGGGAGCGGTGCCACGGTGGGCTCGTCCCCCAGCGTCATTGGGCCGGAGGCCGGTCACCTCCCCACGGGGCCCGTCTCGGGCCTGGCCTCCAGCTCCTCCGTGCTGAACGTGGTCTCCATGCAGGCCACGGCAGCCCCTGCCAGCGGCGGCTCCGTTCCCAGCCATGTCCTGGGCCAGAGCTCGGTGACGTTGACCAGCCCCGGGCTGCTGGGGGACCTGGGCTCCATAAGCAACCTGCTGATCAAAGCCAGCCAGCAGAGCCTGGGGCTGCAGGACCAGCACATGGCTCTGCCGCCCAGTTCCAGCATGTTCTCCCAGCTGGGGGCCTCCCAGCCGCCCTCCACGGCCGCTATGACAGCTGCCTCCAGCATCTGCGTCCTGCCCTCGGCACAGACCATGGGCATGACGGTGGCTCCCTCGGCCGCCGACCCGGAGGGCTCCTACCAGCTCCAGCACATGACGCAGCTCCTGGGCAGCAAACCCGGGGCGGCTTCCTCCCCGCTGGACCTCGGCACGGCCTCGGCCACCCCCCAGTTGTCTGGCTTCCCCCAGCTGGTGGACATTCCCAGCAACGCCGGGCTGGAGCAGAGCAAGGCCCCCCCCTCGGCCATTCATGCCAGCTCAGCCTCTCCCGGGGGGTCCCCATCCTCGGGCCAGCAGTCGGCCACCGGCTCCCTGCTGGGGCCCGCCAAAGCCAAGCCCAAAATCAAGCGCATCCAGCCCTCGCTGGACAAAGGGAATGGCAAGAAGCACAAAACTTCCCACGCCTGGAGCGGCTCCTCAGAAGCACCCGCTCCCGAGAGAGGGGCCCCCGCTGCACCCCAGCCGCCCACTGCAGGGTAAGAGGAGACTTTGACTTTGCTCAGCCCCGGGGTTTTGTGACAATACAAGAATCTCACACTAGTTTTGCAGCACATTTCCCTTTTGAACGGTAATTCCTAAGGTAAAACTCCAGCTGCCACCAGGAAGCAAATCTCTGAAGGTATTAGAACTGTCACCTCTGGGAGGGGAAGGATGGGAAACCTTCCCATGGGATCAGGGCTGTGAGGAGTTTATTCATCTCTGGCAGCTCTGGGAAATCAGTGTTTGAGAGCCATCAGTAGACCACGTGGTGCTCAGTGGGTGACGGGTTCCATGGGTTGATGTTACTGGTGTAACTGCTCTAGAAGTTCCCTGTGCCGTGCCAGCCGTGTGCCGGGCACCACAGTGACACCATTACGGTGTCCCCTTGGTCACTGCGATGACAGAGGTCAAACCGCCGGTTCCTGTGAGCTCAGTCTCTCCAGTCTGGGGTGGGCTCTCCCTGCCCCCTCTTTATCCCCACGGGCAGGAGGGGCTGGGGCGGAACTGGGGGAACGGGGAGGATCCCCCTCTCCGCTTTGTCAGTCGAGGACTCTGGGCTCCTTGGTGGCACACGTGGCATGGGCAGGGGTTGTGAATTCCCCCAATCCCTCTGTTGCAGGACTCCCGGGGTGAAGGCGGACACGCAGGACACAGCGAGCGCGGAGCAGCCGTCGCAGAAGGCGTGCGGGCCGGCTGCGGGGTAAGCATGGCGTGGGCCTCAGCCTCGGGCTCAAGGGCAGTGACAGAGAGAATGTGAGGGGTGTCATTGGCCAGTTCAGGTGTCCTGGAAGCCTTTGGTCGGGGTGAGGGGCAACACGGAGCTGCCTTAGGGGGCCACTCTTTAAGTGAAGGGCATAGAGCTGTGGGGAGCTCCCTGCGAGCTGGGAACAGCCTCGTCCGGCTTTGGCTGAGGGTCCCTCAGCACCCGCCGCGTCACTGAGGGGGTGGCACAAAGGGCCCGTCATGGGCTGCATTAATTAGAGGCTGCCCACAGCCTGACAGGAGCCCCCCACATAAACGCTACTGAGTAGAATGGTTTTGCGTGTTTGTCTCCAGCTGAGCCGGTGGTGTAACACCTGCTCGGGAGAAGGGGCTCGCACCCCCGTTTCGGGGTGTGCAGGTGGGTGCTGGGGCTGGCGAGGACATGAGGCCAGCTGGTAACCGCTTCTCCCCATCTTCCCTCCCTCCCAAGGCCAACGGCTGCTCTCCCAGAGCCTCAGCCAGCCCCGAACCCAGCCAACGAGCAAGAGAGCGCAGGTACGTCGCTGCTTCCAGAGCCCCCGGCTGGGACTCCTCCGGGAGGGGAAATGGGTACCTTGAAGTTTGGATTTTTGTGTGTCTGGCTCTCTCAGGAGAGCTCGAGCTGATGGTCCTGGTGTTGCTTCGGGGGGAGGGAGGATTTGGTCCCTGTTAGTAGATACTGCACAAATATTGTGTCTTGTTTTAGCTTGTGGAGATTTCACTCTCTCACTACAACACTCTCCAGGTTTTTTCTGGAACGGATTTGGGGGCCAAAAGGCCAGTTGGTAATTCCTGGTCACTGGTGGAACGGCCAGTGGGAACACACCTCCTGCCCAGTTCCCATCCTCCTGCCTCTGTCTGTTGCAGGCCCCAAAGCCCTGGAGGAGGAGGAGAGCACCTTCAGCTCCCCGCTCATGTTCTGGCTGCAGCAGGAGCAGAAGAGGAAGGAGTGTCTCGGTGAGAAGAAACCCAAGAAGGGTTTGGTTTTTGAGATCTCCAGTGACGACGGGTTCCAGATCTGTGCAGAAAGCATCGAAGGTGAGACCTGGGTGCTCGGCTCTGGCTGCCTTGGGCTTCCCTTGCTGGACTCAAGTCGTGGCTCTGGGCATTTGGTACTTGTTTTTTTAATAGGTCTTTAAAAAGCTTGTTGATTTGCGGCCCTAGAGCAATCCTGGTTCCTGGCAATGTCTGGGTTGTATTGGAAAAGTTTGGTTGTGTGGTTTTTTTTAATCATTGTCCCATTTTGTGTATGAATTGACCAATGGAGTTGACCTTTGTCAGGAAACAGTCCGCATGGCTCAGGGAGTGGGGGATCCAGGATCCAGGCTCTTCCTCCAGCCCGAGGGCTGAAGGCACCCACCTGCCTTCGTGGCAAGGTGGAGTTTGGAGGGGACAATTGGATCCGAGGGTGTTAATTCTTGCCCATGAAAGGGGTGCAAAGATCATATTCAATCTGTTGGAACACAGCGTATTGCACACACACATGAAATTCTGCCGATGGTGCGTTGTTTCACAGAAAGCTGATAAGATGCAGGAGGAGAAGAGGCGTTAGAGGGCCCTGTGGTGGCAGTCAGGGCACTTGGTGACAGTCCTGGGTGCTCGGACACTCGTTCACTCCCTTCTCCCCTCCTTGTGCCTCCGCAGATGCCTGGAAGTCGCTGACGGACAAGGTTCAGGAGGCCCGTTCCAACGCCCGCCTGAAGCAGCTCTCGTTTGCAGGTAACGCCGGGGCCAGAGTCTCCTCCGTGGGGAACCCGGGGCCAGGCTCGCTCCTGCTCCTGTGGGACCTGGAGGAGCAAACAAGTCTCTGCATGAGGGACTTGGGGGTGTCAGCTCAGCTGCCGCTTTAGGGAGGACGGTTCCTCCCGATGAAATGATAGAAAATCCCTATTGGAACGATGATTCCGCTGCCCTCAGTGGAAGGAGGTGGCTGATGCAGGGCCCCTGTGACGATGGCGGGCACGAGTCGGGTGCGAGGAGCTCCCAGGCCGCGCCGTCAGCTGGGTGTCGTTGTGCTGTTCCTCGCTCCAGGGGTGAATGGCCTGAGGATGCTGGGGATCATCCACGACACAGTCGTGTTCCTGATCGAGCAGCTCTACGGGGCCAAGCACTGCCACAACTACAAGTTCCGGTTCCACAAGCCCGAGGAGGCCAACGAGCCTCCTCTGAACCCGCACGGCTCGGCCAGGGCCGAAGTCCACCTGAGGCAAGTGTGGGGGTGCTTTTACGCGGGGCTCAGGAAGGGCTGTCCTCGCCCCGAGGCAGAGAAGGCTTTGGGAGAGGATGGGTGGGAGAAGGGGTAACACCGTGAATGTCTCGAGCTGTCGTGGCAACCACGGCTTTGTCTGTGGCCAGTGGAACAAACTGCCTCTGCTCTCTACGTTGCAGGAAATCTGCCTTTGACATGTTCAATTTCTTGGCTTCTAAACACCGGCAGCCACCGGAATACAACCCAAACGACGAGGAAGAGGAGGAAGTGCAGCTGAAGTCAGCCCGGTAGGGAGCAGGGGGAATGTTCAAGGGAGAAGTGATGCTGCGGTGTGGGAGTGAGCTCATGGGGCTCAGTAATGCCTAATTGGGCTTAATTATATTTAAAACTTGGGAGCTGCCGGGTACGAGCGAATGTTGGGGAGACTCCTCCCATAGCGAGAGGGCCGGCGGCTGGGGGTGGCCACTGGCCGGTCTTCCTTTGGATGTTGCTTTTCTGATGAGAATTTGGGCAGAAGAGGGAGGAAATTCTCGTTCTTAGGCACAAACCCGCCGCGTTGATCAGGGCCGTGCTCTCACTGGGCTGCAGCGTGTCGGTGTCTGAGTTCTGCCCCTGGGAGGTGTCCTGGGCCCTCACTCCCCGGTGCAGGGGTCCCTGAGCAGCGTCTCTGTTCCAGGAGGGCGACCAGTATGGACCTGCCCATGCCCATGCGGTTCCGACACCTGAAGAAGACCTCCAAGGAGGCAGTCGGTGTCTACAGGTACGCTTTGGTTCTGGGACAGAGGGAGGGGGAATCGGGAAACTTCTGTGAGCTCAGGCTGCAAAACCGAGGGGAAGAAGCAGGTTTGGGGTTTTTCCCTCCTCCTTCTCCCCTCCCAAATCAGGAAAATCCTCAGCACGAGCTGCTTGTGCCTCAGCCTGACCTTGGTGGTAGCTTGGGCTCAGGCGTGGGCAGGAGAAACCTGGTATTGCTCTTTTTGTGTGACGTTGGAGAGGAACGATACGCGGTGACCCTTGTACTGAGGCAGCCTGTCCTCGGCAGCGCCGGGAACCTCCTCTTCCTCTTCTGTGCTTGTACTGGTGAAATCCTCACTCATCCGGTGCTTTTCCAGGTCTCCCATCCACGGCCGGGGTCTGTTCTGCAAAAGGAACATCGATGCAGGTGAGATGGTGATCGAATATTCAGGCAATGTCATTCGCTCCATCCTCACTGACAAACGAGAGAAATACTACGACAGTAAGGTGAGTCGTGGGCTCCTGGAGAAGCTCTTAAAGGCTTGGGGAGAACTGTAAGGTGGCTGTGAAGGTAGGACAGGCCGAGGCCGGGTGAGAAATGCCTTTGGAAGGTCACGAGTTGGGATTACGGACCCGTGGGGATATTCCCATCCCTGCTGGAGCGTGGGGGCTGCTGCTTCTCACCCCCCGAGGGCCAGGAAGGGGCTGGGTCCAGTCCCGAGGGTGGAAAGGAGCTGCTGAGGAGGAGGGAAGAGCAGCCGTGGGTGGTATCGGAGGCTGGAGGCCCGGTCCTGGGCTGAGCGGGGGTGTCTCCGTCCCCCCGACCCGCCCTGACCCCCCCGTTCCCCCCGCGCAGGGGATCGGCTGCTACATGTTCCGCATTGACGACTCGGAGGTGGTGGACGCCACCATGCACGGCAACGCCGCCCGCTTCATCAACCACTCCTGCGAGCCCAACTGCTACTCCCGCGTCATCAACATCGACGGCCAGAAGCACATCGTCATCTTCGCCATGCGCAAGATCTACCGCGGCGAGGAGCTCACCTACGACTACAAGTTCCCCATCGAGGACGCCAGCAACAAACTGCCTTGCAACTGCGGCGCCAAGAAGTGCAGGAAGTTCTTAAACTAGACCTTCCCTCGGCTGCAGGGGAGCCCTGGGGGGTCTGGGGGGGACCAGAGCTCCGAGAGACGCCCCCGGCCTCGGGGACGGAGCCGGGCCGGGCTCGGGGACTGCGTTTGTGTCGAAGCCCACGCATTCGTGTCCCGCATGCGCACACCCACCCCGGGAGAGACGCGGGAGAAGCCCCTCGACGTGGTGATGGTTTTGCTGTTATTTCCCCCCAGCCCCGGTGTTTGTGTCTCGGCCTCAGCCTGGGGAGCGGTGGCCCGTCCTGTCCCTCTGTCCCTCGGCTCCGTGCTGAGCCTGGGGTTCCCCTCCTCCTCCTCCTCCTCCTCGGTGCGGGGCTGCGCCAGGAGTCGGTGGCGCAGGGTTTGAGCTGCCCCCCGAGGGGGAGTGATGGTACCCCGATACCCGAGGACCGTGTGCGTCTCTGGTCCCTTGTGCTCTGCGTCCACACACCGTTTGTGAGCGGCCGGTGCGTTCCCTGGGTCTGGCTGGGCCCGGGTCACCCCGGAAGGGGGCAGAGCGGGGACAGAGCAGCCCCCGAGGGGCTGGGGGGGTCTGGCCGATGTGGGGCTCCCAAACCCGGCCCCTCTGCTGGGGGTCCCAGGTTCTTCTGCAGAGACAGGGCTGGTGCCAGCAGTGGGGGTGCTGGGCGTCACTGGGAGCAGAGCTGGGTCCTGCCTCCCAAGGCTTCCCCCCCCCCTCTGCCCGGTGACGGGGGGCACCTCCAGCCCCCCAGCCGGTGGTCACTGTCACCGAGGAGCTGCTCCGAGGGTCGGGGGTCTCGAGGGAGCCAGGGGGAGTGGGCACCGGCCGTGGGGCAGGAGCTGGGGAGGGTTTGAGTCCCGTGGGACGGGCTCTGCGGGGTCCCGGGGAGGGTGACAGTGGTGGTAGCCCAGGGACCCCTTCGAGGTGGCCCGAAGTCCCTGGTCCCCGGTTAAGGCAGCATCACCCCCTCCCCCGGGCCTGCCCCCCAGCGAGAGCCGAGGACGGTGAGAAGCCCCGAGGGTGACGGGTGACGACATTGGATTTTACTCTGTTCTGTTTACAGTTTAGTATTTAAGGTTTTATAAATGTAAATATATTTTGTATATTTTTCTATGAGAAGCACTTCATAGGGGAGAGCACTTATGACGAGGCTTTTTAAACAGTGGTATTATCCTAATTTAAGAGAATCTCTTTTTAATGATTTTTTTATTTTCATAGGACGGTTCTAGGAACTGCCCGGCTGGACGCAGCCGGGTCCTTTCTCCAGAGAGGGGGGTACACTTTATTTTTGATTTTTTACTCTTGTTCTGCCTTTTTGACTTCAGTAACTGTTTCCGGGAGGTTTGGCTGGACCTGAATCGTGATTTCCCCGTCACGCAGGGGGGCAGGAGGGGAATGGCCTGGCCCAGGAGGGGGTGGCTCTGAGTGTCCCCGTCCCCGCGCCGGCACCTGCAGAGGGAAAGGGAGATGAAGTGAGACCCCGGACCCTCGGTCCCTGCGGGGGGGGCTGCTCCGGGCGCCCCGCGTCCCGCACAGGGGATTGCCATGGGGAAGGGAAGGCAGGAACCGCCCCGGCACTTCCAGGGGTCCCTGCGGTGGGTCGGGGGCTGCTCCGGAAGGGTGTCACCGTTGGTGGGGAAGGGGGGGGATGACCCCTGGGAGCTCTGCCCCCAACCCCAGAGCGAGACGGGGCGCGCAGGGGGCCGGGCGCTGCCAGTTCCCCTTCATTATTGCACTGTGTGGTGGTTCTTTGGCGATAGGCGCTGGGGGGGGTCCCGTTGCCGCTGCATTCGTTACTGAGGAGATTTGATGCACTGACAGTTGGGAACGCACATACCTGGGGGGGCTGGGGGGCCTGGGCCTGGGGGTCTCGGCCCCGTGTCCCGGCACGGCCCGTT
>KZ507696.1:63143-76783 GCA_002844005.1 Limosa lapponica baueri
GCTAGGGGGGAGCACAGGCCTGGCCAGGCCCGGTTTGGGGGCCCGCCGCCGGGCCAGGCCCGGGCGCGGGCCGGTACGGGATCCCCGTGGCCTGTCGGGGCGGAGCGGGCGCCGTGCACAGGTTCTTCGGCCGCCCGGGGGGTCGGGGCGGGGGCCGTCAGTCGTCGGGGGGCGGCGGGAGCGCGGGGCCGCCGGCTCAGCCCGGCTCCGGGGCCTGCAGGCGGCAGAACAGCGCTCACGAAGCCGCCGGGCCCCTTCAGCGGCGGGGCTGGCGGCCGCAGCCGGGGGCAGACGGTGCTCCGCTGCTTTCGGAGGCCGTTCGGGGTGTTGGGGCTGTCCCTGTGTCGGTGCAGAGGGTAACGCCGGGGGCTGTTTCTCCGAGCTCGTCCTGCGCCGTGTTGCCCATCCGCAGCCGTGTTTGGCGGCGGTCTCGGTCGGCAAAGACCGTCCCGGTGCTCCGTTAAAGGGTAGGGCTGGGTGCTCACCGAGCAGCAGGGACCCTTGGTGCTCTCCGGTTCTCCTCCGTCGTGGTCTGAGTGCTTACGAGGAGGAGATTTGTTTCTGCCGCGTAAGTACTGTGGAGGCTACGGCTGTGAAGCTGCAGGGCCCCAGGGCAGTCCAGAGAGAGCCCGGCACCCCGACTGAGGTGCTCACGCAGCACTGTCAGCCCGGGGCGTGACATCGGTCCGTGTTTGAGAGTTCCCCAACTGTTGGACAGCTGAAAATAACAACGGTTGGGGGTTTGAAAGATCTTAAACGCAGAAACGGCCTCACCCTGACAAAGTTAATTAAGAAGCAGATCTAGGAGAGAGAAATGGGAGGAGGAAGTCTGGGTCGTCTGAGAGAATGAGAAAACCTAAGCTGGCAGTCGCTTTCCTGCCTTTTTATTGTTGGTGCGATAACGTCTCTGAAGTGCCCAGGAGAGTCGTCCCTGGGCGGTGATTAATGCAGCTGCCGATATTTTATTAACCTGGCCGTGCTGTAATTGCAGCGTTAGGAAGGAATGTCAAATTTCACAGCGTTTCTGTATTTTGCTGTAAGCTGCGGCCAGAAAACTCAGTAAGTAAAGCCTCCCCTGAAGCGTTGGGGCAGGAGGGGGTTGTTACCCCTCTGGGGGTGGGGAACGGGCTGGTTCTCGGTGTCTGTTCACCTGGAGCCCCGAGAGCTCACTCAGGATAACGCTGGGACAGAAAACCAGAGAGTGGCAGAGGTGGATCTGCTCTTAGAGGAGTCCATTTCCTAGTGCTGGCCACAGAAAAAAGACTGAAAATCGTGTTTAAGGAGAGTCGGGTGGTTGTGCAATAAAGGTGAAGGTGAAATGTGGTTGGGGGCGATCCTGTCCTGGTGTGGGTGGTGCTGGGGGGCCCGGCTGAGTGGGTCTGGCCCTTGCAGGTGCTGTTGGCAGCCGCCGTCTGCACGAAGGCGGGGAAGGCCATCGTCTCCCGGCAGTTTGTGGAGATGACCCGCACCCGCATTGAGGGGCTGCTGGCGGCCTTCCCCAAGCTGATGAACACGGGGAAGCAGCACACCTTCGTGGAGACGGAGAGCGTGCGGTACGTCTACCAGCCCATGGAGAAGCTCTACATGGTGCTCATCACCACCAAGAACAGCAACATCCTGGAAGACCTGGAAACACTCCGACTCTTCTCTAGAGTGGTAAGGACCCGTCCCCAGTGCAGAGTCCGTGTGTGTCACCTGAAACGGTGCCGTTTGCGGGAGGCTGGTGGAGAAGCGCCGTCTGCCCCCACCTGGCAGCATCATCCTCTAGAGCCTCTTCCTGCCCTGGAAGCGAGCTTT
This sequence comes from Limosa lapponica baueri, assembly GCA_002844005.1. Taxonomy (NCBI): domain Eukaryota; kingdom Metazoa; phylum Chordata; class Aves; order Charadriiformes; family Scolopacidae; genus Limosa; species Limosa lapponica. Next base: position 64,941 of record KZ507696.1, read on the forward strand.
GAGGTTTCGGTGGTATTTTTGAATACACACAAAAAAAATCCCCACTGGTGAGACCATTGGGATGACGTTGTGAATTTAGCATTAAATATTCCCTGTATTCTTGAGATAACACCCATATTCCTTCTAAAAATACCGTGACGTTACAGCCTGTGAGTGCCAGAGGCACAGCACTACTTCACCTGTGTTTCTGAGCAGCGAGTTCTTGCAGCTGCATTTGTGCAAGCAAAGGGTCTTCAGGAAATTCACTGGTCTCAGTGTGTTGAGGTTCCTCCCAGTCAGCGTTACAATGGAGCTAAGAGTTGTATCGGTATTTTAGTGTAGAAAAACTAATAGTGACAAAGCTTCATCTTCTTACGAGTGCTCCTCTCAAATGTTTTCCTCTCCCTCTCTAGATCCCCGAGTACTGCCGAGCGCTGGAGGAGAACGAGATCTCCGAGCACTGCTTCGACCTGATTTTTGCCTTTGATGAGATCGTTGCCCTGGGCTACCGTGAGAATGTCAACCTGGCGCAGATCCGGACCTTCACCGAGATGGACTCGCACGAGGAGAAGGTGTTCCGAGCTGTGCGAGAGGTGAGCGGGAGAGACTGCTGCGGCCGGTGCCCTGGCGGGAAACACTGCTGTATTTTATACAAAGGTGTCACTCCACCAATTATGTAGCTTTTCTGTAAACTGAGCACCTGTCTCTTGTTCCCGTGGCCTTCACAAAGGGTTTGCGAGTGAGCGTGTTGGTTCCTGTGCAGAGTAAGACCGAGATCACAAAGCTCTATCGCTCTTCTCTTGTGCTCAGACTCAGGAGCGCGAAGCGAAGGCCGAGATGCGCCGCAAAGCCAAGGAACTGCAGCAGGCCCGGCGGGACGCCGAGAGACAGGGCAAAAAGGCGCCCGGTTTCGGTGGCTTCGGTAGCTCGGCCGTGTCTGGGGGCACGACGGCGGCGATGATCACGGAGACCATCATCGAAACGGAGAAGCCCAAAGTGGCGCCGGCGCCAGCCAGGTCAGTGTGTGGTGGGAACCGGTGCTCCCGGGAGCCGGTCGGGGCTGGAGCCCCCTGCCCAAGTTAAGGCTCTCTGAGGGGTTCTTTGTGTCGCCCCCCCTTTGGTTACTGGATGGGTAAGGGTTGTCTTGCCCTCGGGAAACCTCCCATTGGTGTGTGCTGACCTCCGAGCCTGTAACGGGGCTGCGCCTAGGATGGTTTATGCTGTATATTCTTCAGACACCCCCCTTTTATCATTGAGGAGTGTTTGCACAGGAGCATCTGTGGTCTCTTTGGAGGCTTCATGGGGCGATGGGCTTCTCGGTCAGTGTGGGAAAAGAGGTCCTAGCTACTGGTAATACTGGGAACAGAAACCAGATTACGTATAGGCACCCCACACGTAAGATCATCAGTTTCAAGCACATTCTCCCCAAAAAAGGCTGCAGAGGTGGAGGCTGTGTCATTGAGATAGTCAGGCTACAGCACTCGGAGAACTGAATCTGCTGCCCTGGGCTGACTCGGAGACTCTTAACGCCTTTTGTTTAGGCCTTCAGGTCCCAGTAAAGCCTTGAAACTTGGCGCCAAGGGGAAGGAGGTGGACAACTTCGTGGACAAGCTGAAATCGGAAGGAGAAAACATCATGACGCCCGTAGGCAAGCGCTCCACAGAAGCAGCCAAAGTCCTTGCTCCTCCCATTAACACGGAGAGGTGGGTATCCCCCTCGCTGAGGAAGCGCTCTCCTCGCCCCTCTCTGCTGTGCACGTGTTGCCTCCTGAGCCAGGTTCCGTTTTAGCGCTCAGAACGGGCTTTTTTCTGCCGTTGGGGTCCTGTGTGGTCACTTGAGCTGTGAATTTTGAAAGCTGGTGGGCACAATCTTGGAAAGCCCAGCAGCAAAAAAGCAGATAGTTTGAGTAGGAATCAGCTAAACAATGGACGTACCTCCCGTGTTAGCTGAGGCTGGGAATTTTCCTGTGCCTTTTTCCCTTAAAATAGCTGCCATTTTTCCCGAGTTCCCGCCTTTCTGTGGCTTAGGGTGGGAGTGTTCATGGTTTGTTTTAAATGCAGCGATTGAGAACCTTGTCGTGCCAGGAGCCATAGGGCAGAGGGTTCTGAGTGTACAGCGTGTGGAGATGCTGTGTCGTTGCTGATTGTCTGGGCTTCCATCCTTCCTCATCTGTATCCGTAGGGCCACATGTCCCCGAGTTATCCCGTTGGAGCAGCTTTAGAGCCTGTGTGCCTTCCACGTGGGGCCACCACACTCGTGGGAGCTCACTGCACGTGGCCTGTCCTTGCTGAACACTCCTCTCCCCTCTTGCCTCTTTGATGCCAAGTGCAGGATTGAGACACTTGCTTTTTTCCTATCTCTGCAGCGTCCACATGAAAATAGAGGAGAAGATTTCCCTGACCTGTGGCCGTGACGGTGGGTTGCAGAACATGGAGCTGCACGGCATGATCATGCTGCACATTTCAGACGAGAAGTTTGCGCGGATTCGCCTGCACGTGGAGAACGAAGACAAGAGGGGGGTGCAGCTCCAGGTAAAGCCCGGGTGGTCTCCTGCGGTGGGAACGTACCGACCCTGCTCCCCCAGGCCAGCGCTGGGAAATGGTTCTTGTCCCAGCCAGTGGGCTGAGGTGGAGCACAAAGGCACGCTCCAAAGACTGAAGTTCACTGGAGAACTCCCATCTGGTGCTCTCCTCTCCCTGCCCCGGGAGCCGTCTCTGTGCAGTGCTGCACGGTGCCGTCCCCTCGCTGCTATGGGGGGCTCCACAGGGCCCTGGGGGAGGTGTTCATGTGGTGCCAGCTTCAGTTGTTGATCAGGAGCGTTAGAACGAAGTTCCTGTGCCAAAGAGGAATTAATTCATTATCTAGAAAGCCCTTTCTTCTCGGGGTTGCTTGTGTCCCGTCCCCGAGACAGTTCCTGGAGCCGGAGCCCATGTTTGCAGTCGGCAATGGCAGCTCAGGAGGAGCTCAGAGATGAGTCCTCCCCTTTCTCCCTCCAGTTGTGTGACCCTTCTGAGCCCTGCAGATCGTGCTGCTTTGACACACTCTTCTCCCTCCTCCTCCTTGCCACGAGCTTTTCTGCACCTCGCTGGCCGTGGCTGCTCGGGCAGGAGTAGGTTCATTATCAGTGTCTCGTCAGCGAGTTCCTAATGAGGTTCCCACACGAGCTGCTTGGGGTGGAGACGAGACCAAACCCAGCGCTGACTCCTGGCTTTCTAGTGTCACCTGAGCATTACCTTGCGCAAATCTCTGCCGCTAAAGAGCTGCTCTTGCTGTGGGGAGAGAGAGTGTTTAAATTGAGCTTGGCTGCTCTCGTGTTGAGGTTGCTGAGGAAGTAGTATTTTGTGGTTTCAGGTGTTCCTCACAGCAGCAGCATGTTGTTTTTTCTTTGAGAAATGTCCATTGTGGGTCTTCAGGGTGGTCTTTGGGCTTTCAAGAGTTGTTGAAGCTGGTCTCCAGGTTATCAGTCCGGCTTTGCGAGAGTCTCTGGCACGGGGGCAAGTAAAAATGGTCGTGGTGTGGATTTTTCTCAGTGGATCAGTGTTTTATGGAAGGAATCCTGGGTTGAGAAACAGATGTGCTCTAGTTGGGCTTCTGAGCAGGGAGCAAACCTGATGTGCCTTTTCTGCAGGAAAATACCCCAGGATGCATAGGGCCGTGGTGTCAGAACCCCTGTCACCTGCCTGTGGCTCAGACCCCGGGCTGGGGGTGACCGGGGCCTCTGCTCCCCTTTCAGACTCACCCCAACGTGGACAAGAAGCTCTTCACCACCGAGTCACAGATTGGTTTGAAGAACCCGGAGAAGTCATTCCCCATCAACAGCGACGTGGGCGTGCTGAAGTGGCGGCTGCAGACCACAGAGGAGTCCTTCATCCCCCTGACCAGTGGGTGCCAGCGAGCGCCGGGGGGCTCGGGTGGGAGAGACTGGTGTGTGTGCGGCCACGGGCGGCCGGCTGGTAGCCCACCTCAGGGCTGGCCCTCAAGTGAGGTGTTGGAGGTGCCGTTGGACACTGCCTGTTGTTCCCCGGGGCGTGTGTTTTCTGTAACACTCTTAAAGAAATCAAAAAGCTTTTTTTTTTTTCTTAAAGTGGGAGTTTCTTAGGGATGCCTTTGTGTTTCTAAGCACATCTTTTTTGGGAGCCGGTTGCAGGCAGACACCCTGCCTGGCTCAGCACACCCTTTCTGTGCCCCCAGTAAACTGCTGGCCCTCAGAGAGCGGGAGCAACTGTGACGTGAACATCGAGTACGAGTTGCAAGAGGAGAGCCTGGAGCTGAACGACGTCGTCATCACCATCCCCTTGCCGTGAGTAGCGCTGTGTGTCCGGGCAGCACCCACATGGGCCGTCTGGGGTCCTCCCGGTTCCTCCCTGCCCCGAGGGGCCCCACAGGCATTTACTCGGCGTGGTGCTATGGTGGCCTCTTGCTGCAGGTCTGGTGTGGGCGCCCCCGTGATCGGGGAGATCGATGGGGAGTACCGCCACGACAGCCGCAGGAACCTCCTGGAGTGGTGCCTGCCCGTCATCGACGCCAAAGCCAAGAGCGGCAGCCTGGAGTTCAGCATCGCGGGGCAGCCCAGTGACTTCTTCCCCGTCCAGGTCTCCTTCGTCTCCAAAAAGAACTATTGCAACATACAGGTAGGGTCACTGCGGGCGGAATGTCCTTCTGCCTCTTTCATCTGCCTCGGTCGTCCCTGCCGTGGCGTGGGGGGCCCTGCCCTCCCCCTCCCCAGAGCCTTCGGCCTCGGCTCTGCCTCCTCTGTGTTCTCTGGGTTCAGGGAGCACAGGCAACTCCCGGGGCTTGGCTGCGGTTTGGGTTGTGCCCTTGTGCCTCCCCTCAGACCCCTGTTAGGGGGTCCCTCGCCCGCCCTCCCCAGCCAAAAGGCTTCTTGGCCCGTGTCTGTCCGTCCGTCCCCGCTGAGCCATCATGAGCCGCTGCTGACCTCCCCCCTGGCTGCTTTCTGTGCAGCTCCCACGGAAAATCATTCCCCTCTTCTCAGGCTTCCTGGGAGCAAAGGACTTTCTTTAGGGGGTGGCTCGGGAGGGGGGATTGATCCTGTCCCCGTGCCCCCCGGTGTGACGCAGCGTGGTGGGGTGCGGAGCTGACTCTGCCCCTTGCCCCCGCAGGTTACCAAAGTCACCCAGGTGGACGGGAACAGCCCCGTCAGGTTTTCCACTGAAACCACTTTCCTGGTGGACAAGTACGAGATCCTGTAACGCCGGCCACGGGGAGTCACAGAGGAAGAAATTTTTAAATTAAAAGAAAAAAAAAGAGGCCGAAGTTTATTGAGAATGTGGGGGAGGCGCAGCCCCCCCCTCTGCCGAGCCGCCCGGCTCCGCCATCCGCAGCGTTCCTGGGCCACGGACACTTTTGGCAGAGAATTGCCGTGCTCTCGGGGGGAAAGGCTACACCTTTCTTTGGCAGATTTTTCCCAGCCGGCGGAAAAGCAAGATCTCGGCAGAGACCCCGGCTGGGCCCCCCCAGGCGCCATCCCCCTCCTCGCTCCGGCCCCGCGCTGCTCCCTGGTGCTGCCGTTTTAACTTCTCGGCCTCCAACTCTCCTCCCCGTCGCTGAAAGCGTCCCGGTACCAGGCCGGGGGCTCGTTGCTCCCCGGGACCCCCCCGGCTGGTCGAAGCGGAGCCAGTTGGCCTCGGTTTTGAAGGTTGGGGGGTTACGGCAGGGGCCTGGGGTGGGGAAGGGGGACTCAGGGCTGGGCTCCTGTCACCCCACACGGTCCCTGCTGTCTCCAGCCCAGAGACCGGGGTGACCCTTGGGCTTGGGGGGCTCCGGGGTAGCGCAGGCTGTGGCTCCGGATGCTCCCGCTCCTGCTGCAGGGGGGAGAGCGTCCGGAAGGGTCTGCCCCACACACGGGTGGGCTTCGGAGGTGGTTTAATGAGGTTAGAACCAGCTGCGTGTCCTTCCTGGGCCCTTTTGGTGCTTTAGGGGGGCTCTGCCTGCCCCCCTGGGGACGGGGTAGCCAGTCTTGTTAGCCAGTAGCTGGTGGCCTGGCCCATTGGTCTCCCTGGGGAGAAGGGAACGCAGGTTCCAGAGGGTGTTGGGGGCTGATCCCAGCGCAGGCAGGACCCCCAGCGTGATGTGGGCTGTCCCAGAGCTGTGTGTCCCCCCACAAATCCTCACCCGTGTCCCCAGCCACCAGTGAGCTCTGCAGAGGACGCTCCTGATGCCACCGGGGGTCCTGAGGGCCCAAATGCCCCGAGGCCCCCCTGGGCCATGCCCCCAAGCAGGTGTCGGGGTTCCCCCGGGGCCTCTGCCAAAGAAGTTGGTGGTCTCTCCCCCTCGGGGGGGCCCCGACGCTGCTGGGGGGAGCAGACCCTGTCCCCAGAGGAGTAGGTGACAAACCCCGTTAATGCGAGTGTTGGAGAGTTGCGTGTCTGTACGATTTTAAAATGGAGCCGGGGTGAGTTGGAGCAGCCACGGAGCTTTTGGGGTTTTTTTTTCTGGAATTCAGAGGGTAACGTTTAAACCGAGCCGAGACCCCCCCTTTTTGTAACGCTGTCCCGTACTGGCCTAGGGCATAGAGCACATTCCAGTGTACACAGAAATCCAGTCTTTAATCAAATAAAGTATTGTCAAAGGAGCCGGCTGAGGGTCTTGGGGTCCTTCCGGAGCCGGGACCGGCCCGTCCCCCCCGTCCCTCCCCCCCGGGGGCGGGAGGGGGCCGGCGGCGGGGCGGGGACTCGGCGGAGCCGGGGACGGGGCTGCGGCGGAGCCGGGACGGGAGCGGAGGTGAGCGGCGGGGAGGGGGCCGGGGGGGCTGGAACCGACGGGCGGTGGGACCCCCGGGCACCCTCCGTCCTCACTGGGGGGGTCTCATCCCGCGGGGACGCCCAGCCGGGGGCGACGGCGGGGGGTCCCGAGGAGAGGGGCAGGCGGGAGGGCAGGGAGACCCCCGCAGCGCCCGCCCCGTCCTCGCACAGCTCCCGGGGCGGCGTGGGCGCGCCGGCAGCCGCGGACGGAGCCGGTGGCCCCCCCCGGGGGAGGAGGGTCCCCGTGCCCAGACCCCGCCGCGGCTCCCGGGGGGCGGTGCTCCCGGGGTCCTGGGAAGGGGCGCTGGCCCGGCCGGACCCCGCTCCCGGCGGGACCGTGTTTGTTCCGGACACGCTCCAGACGCAGCCCCAGGAATTTGGCAGCCCCAGAAGGTCTCCAGCTGCTGCGCCGAGGGGCCACCCGCTCTCCCCCCCCTGCCAGCCCCCGGCCCGCTCCGGGCACCGGGCAGGGGCTGACCCCTTGCCGCGGGGACCCGGGTGCGTTTTTGGCCACTCCAGGTACGTGCGGGTTTGCCGCGCGTTGGCCAGTGCGGGGCTGCAGGGGGATGGGGTCTGTGGGACGACACGGGGCTCCCCGATAGCGAGAGAGCGATGCCCTTTTCAGAGAGGTGGGGTTCACCCTGAACCCTCTCCCGGCCAGCACAGGGCTGGGTGATGGGGTTGTGCCAGGGACCGATCCGGGACCCCTTTAGCCCCTCCCTGGGCCACCATTAGCAGGAGCCACAGGTGCTCCCCGTGAGCCCAGCCCATCGTTGGGCCTGCAGGTGAGGAGCCGTCGTTTGCTCTAAGGGGGCTTTGAGGAATCAACCTCCATCGCTGTGACCTCGCGAGGGGTCCTGGAGCTTGGGGGGGGGGTGTTTCCCTGTCCGTGCTGCGGTGGCTGGAGGCTTGTGCCAACACTGGGCTCGGTGCTGGAGCTCCAAGACCATGCGGGGCGTCACCACCCCTTGGAGCTGGCTCATCTCCGGGGGGCGTCGGGTGCAGGAAAGCAGGATTCATGCCCTCCCGGCCCCAAGCACGTGGTGGGTGTCCCCCAGCCCGTGGAGACCCCCACGGTAGGGCCGTGGCCGTGGTGCAGCTGTGCCGCGGGGGTGCGGGAGCGCTGAGATCAGCGGGTGCGGCCGGGATTCCTCGGCTCCCGCCGGCGCTGTCTGGCGGCTGATTTACGGGGATGTTATTGCCAGCAGCGTCACGTTGTCCCAGCAACCGGGATGCGGCCCCCGCCCGGGTCCCCCCACTCAGCGTGGGGCTGGGAGCGGGGTCCTTGCTCCCCTCTGGCTCGGTGCCGGAGACGGGTCCCCCTTCCCCGCTGCCGGTTGTTTACTGGGGCGGCGGGGCGTGGGAAGGGTGAGGGCGCCCTAAAGCACGTTAGCAGATGGGGAGTGAGCGGGCGGCCAAGTTGGACGGAGGCTGCGGTTGCTGCGCGGGGCCGCCCCGGCTTCCGCCCCTGACTCACTTGGCCACCGGCGGGGAGGAAAGGCCATGCCATGGGATGCCAAGTGCTTGCCCTGGGCAAGGCGGGCAGCACTGAGGGGGCACGGCAGGGGCTGTGCCAGGCCGTGCTCCGGTGCGGCCCTTTGGCAGCGTGGGCTGGCCGGCCGTGCCCTGGTTGTGCCCCGGCCAGTGGCACGTGGTGCGGCTGCGGGGTCTGGCCGTGGCGATGGGGTGTGAGGCAGGGTGTGCCATGCCCAGGCTGGGTCTCAGTGGGGGGCAGCAGACCCCCTCATCGCCCCTACCCGCCCAGGCAGCGGGGTGTGGGGGCTCCCCGGGAGCGTGGTGGTTGAGGGGCAGCGTGTCCCGGTGCTGCCCGCCCGGCGTCGGCGGGGCTGGGCGTCCTCCCAGGTGAGGCCTCTGCCTGCGCTGGGAGAAGAAAGGGGCTTTTGTGCTGCAGGAGGCCGGGGCTGAGCGGGCAGCCCCGAGCGCGGGGGGCGCGGGGGCCGTGGGCTGCTTGGTGGTAACCGAGCCCGACCCCTTGGCATTTGCTGCCTTCGCCGCTTCCCACGGCGGGAACAAGCGGCGTGTTCTGCAGGCGGCGGCGGGAGAAGAAAGGCTGCCTTGTCCGCCCCAGCGGTGGGGCGCCGGCCGGGGCGGCCACGCTCCCGCCCCGCATTCCTCTGGCAGAGCCGGCTGGGGACCCCAGGGACGGCCGTGAGGAGCCAGGTGAGGGGCTCTGCCGGGGCAGGGGGCGATGCCAGGGGCCATCAGGGTGGGTGTTGGGGAGCAGCCAGACACTGGTGTCCCCCCCAGCCCATGGGCTGCCTGTGGAGCAGGGGCTGGGGGGTGGAGGGGTTTTGGGCAGCAGGAAGGGGTCCCCATTCCCTGAGCAGCAGGGCTGGGGTCCCCATTCCCTGAGCAGCAGGGCTGGGGTCCCCCGCGATGCTCCCCTGGCAGAGCCGTGATGGGAAGGGGTTAACACCGGCGCAGGATCCCACCCTGGCCCCGCTCCCTTCCTATCCAGGAGCCCGGCCCCTCCTGGCTTTTCCTCCTTCCCGGACGCTGAGGGGGGCCTGGGAGCAGGGGCTCGGCCAGGCTGCAGGGGCTGCGGGTGCTGGGGAGCGTGGCCACCCCTGGGGAACATGGGGACGCTGCCGCGGAGGGTCCCACTCGGTGCCCGGGCCAGGAGTGGGTGGCAGGTAAGGGAAAGTGGGGGGTCCCTCTTCAGCAGGAGCTGCTCCCTGGGGTTCTGCCTCTCTGTTCCCCCCACCCCAGCCCAGTTGCCCCCGTCCCACGCAGGGCAGCCACAGTCCCCACGGAGCCCTCACAGTGGGGTGGCCATCCCTGGTGTTGCGTGGAGCCGCCCGGGCTCCGTCCCAGCCCTGGATCCCACGCCTGGTGTTTTCCAGCGTTTCATTTTTTCCGCAGTGTGTAATAGCCGCCCGCTCGCCCCCGCAGCCCAGCCGGGCGCTGGCCGAGCCGGAGAGGGGTCCCTCACCCCACAGGACGCTGGGGCTGGTGGGACCGTGGGGCGGTGCTGCAGGGAACTGAGCTCCAGCCCCCTCCCAATGGCCCTGGCTGCCCCGGGACCAGGGTCCGTATTGGGGACAGGGGAGCACTCCCCGTTTCGGCTGCCCCTGCCTGCCCGGGAAGGGTTAAGCCGCGTTCGGCCGGGCCCGGGCGGAAGGGAGGGACGTGGGGAGCAGCAGACGGTAAATTTAGTAACCCCGGAGCATCCCGGGCTGTGACGGTGGCGTGAGCACTGGGTGACGGAAACGGTTCCTCCCCCGGCTGCCTCCTGTCCCTGCAGAAGGGCAGCGGGTGGCAGCGGTGGCTCTGCCAGCCCGGCGTGTGCTGGCCATGGGGCTCGGGCACCCCGAGGGGCTGCCACCACCCGGCTGGGTGGAATCGAAGGTGCATGCCCAGCTGCCGGGGATGGGCACTTGTGGCACATGCGGGTGATGCTGGGCACAGCTGGATACTCTGCTCGCCTGCCCTTGGCCAGCAGTGGCCACCGGGGTCCGGCTGCCTGTGGCTCTTGGCGTTTGGGGTGTGCATTCCCTACAGCGGCTCCCCAAAGCCGGGGCGGCGTGCCGACTCTTCTGGTGCCGTGTCCCAGCCTGACGCTTGGTGCAAGTTTCCCTGGGTGAGATGCCCAGTGGCCTCAGGGTGATGCGGCAGGGCCAGAGCTCGGGAGGGGAGTCCCTTTGCTGGAAAGGCGGGTTTGGGGCAGGGTAGGGCCGTCGAGGCGCGGGATGTGCGGGAGGAACACGCAGAGCCGTGCCCAGCGCGGCCGCTTGTGCCCACCTCCTCCATCTCTCCCGGCAGCAGCCCGTGCCTGAGAGCACCCGGCGTCTCCGAGCAGGCACCATGGAGGCAGCCAGCAGGGCCCCTGCCAGCCCGACCCGCCGAGTCCAGACCATCATCCAGGTGAGCGTGTGGAGCTGCGGGCCCCCTGCCCTGTGTGGGCATGGGGGTCTGCCCAGGGCCCCTTCTCCTCTGCCGCCAGCCCTGCCCCGGGCTGCCCTCCAGCCTCTCCTCGCCCCAATCCTATCAGAGGATCGGTGGCAAAGCCAATTGAGCAAAGAGCCTGGCAGCTCGGATCCTCTTAGACACAGCCCAAGCCCCTGGGATCTTCTCCGGGGGGGCAGTAGGGGAGCCCCCAGCTCTGGCATCCTGCTGCCGGAGCGTCCTGCCGCGTGTGGCTGTGCCCGGGCACTGCTCCCTGCCTGCACCACCGCGGTTCCGGAGCAGCCCGGGGTCCATGAGCATCCCCGGCCTCTCCTCCTGCAGAACAGCCCCCTGGACCTCATCGACACGGGGAAGGGGCTGAAGGTGCAGACGGAGAAGCCACACTTGGTGAGCCTGGGCAGCGGCCGGCTCAGCACCGCCATCACCCTCCTGCCCCTGGAGGAAGGTGAGTGCCGCTGCCGGGGGGGTCCCCACGGTCACCCCGGAGCAGGGACGCTGAGCCGCCCTCTCTGCCGCAGGGAGGACCACCATCGGCACGGCCGCGAGGGACATCGTCCTGCAGGGCCCCGGGCTGGCGCCCCAGCACTGCTACATCGAGAACGTGCGGGGGACCCTCACCCTGCACCCCTGCGGCAACGCCTGCGCCATCGACGGCGTGCCGCTGCGGCGGCCCACGCGCCTCACCCAAGGTAGGGACGCTGCAGGCTCCTCCGGGGTCGTGCCGTCGGGCGTCGGGGTGTTTGCGGATCCGTCCTGCGGCTCCCTGTCCCCTCTGGGGTGCTCCTGCCTCTTTGCCGCGGGGTGGGGACGTGCGGGACGCTGGCACCGTTCGGGCGCCGGCTTTGCCGCGTGCCCGGGGCTGTGCAGCGTGAGACGGGGGGGGCAGAGAGCCGGTCCGGGCGGTGCTGGGCAGGGTCTGGCCCCCGCCATTGCGCCCATTTCCCAGACAGAGATGCTGAGGCAGGTTCGGGAAGCGGAGATGGAGGCAGAGCACGGCTCCGGCTCTGCCGGGGCATCGCTGCCGGGGACCCGCCGCGGAGGGGGGTCGGGCCCTGCTGTCCCCCCCGCCGGGGGCAGCGTACGTCCCTCCCCGCGGCCCCCCCTCTCCCCGCACGGGCGGTGCGGCGGGTCCCGGGGAGGATCCGCGGCGGGGCAGGGCAGGGCGAGGGCCGTCCC
>KZ507697.1:1499-12601 GCA_002844005.1 Limosa lapponica baueri
TCTTTTTTCAAAATACAAATTTGTTTTTAATATAAGTTGTGAAGGGATTAAACATTATGTCATGTAGGTGTTATTTAATGCTATACATATTATATATCCTCCAGCATTTAAATTATTTTAGAAATTAAAATACCAACACCAAATCAGATTCCATTGAACCTGCCTACATAAAGCCAAAGATATTCAACAGAGGGATGGATGATATGAGTGGTTTCCAATACAGTCTGCTAATCATTTACAGAGTTTTCAGCAATAGAAATTATATTAGAATTGTAGCTGTGGTAAAACCTGTTTAAGGAAACAAAATTGGTTGATTCACTAATAATAGACAAGGGAAAAAAACAGTAGATTTCTACCAAAAGGCAGTGAGTGAGCATGTAAATTTCAGGAATGACATACCTGAGTGTCAGGCATTTGTTGGAAGCCTGCCACAAAAAGAAGATACAAATAAGGAGTTCAAATATTATATGAGCAATTTATGAATAGCTTCTAAAAGTAAGAAAGAGCATTTTTTAAAATCCTATTGACAGCAGAGTCAAAGGAATACTTTTTTTCCAGAAAATGCTAAAGGCTTGTTAAAAATAATGAGTGTTACAACAACAAAAGTAGGAGAGGAGGAAGTGAAAGTTCTTGGTTTTCTCAGAAAGCAAGGCTTCCATAATCACATTTTCCACTCCCAGACATTTTGGGGACTATTGAAACATTTCAGTCAAAATAAGCATAGGCTGAAAGTCTCAAAGATAATTATAAACCCTCAAGCTTTATTAAATTAGAGGTTGGGTGGAGGTATGAAAGTATGATACCAAATAAATGCTTTCACGTGGTAAAGGCACATAGGACTAAGCTGTTCTAGATTCCCATTCAGGTCTCCCATTCAACACATACCTGGCTGCAAACTAGACAGAGAATATCACAGGAGCATGCTACTACGCATTAACTTCTTTCCCCCTACTCACCTGAGGATGCAAACCCTCCCCCCGGATACTGAAAACCTCAGTCTTGTTCCCTCCTCTGCTTGAGACAACTTGAAGATGTATTTCTATCTTTCAAGAAAAGGCTCAGACCACAGATGCATATGGCACAGTTACCTGAATTTTTGGCCTATACTCTATCCAAAGTAAGAAGTGCAACTGGAACATGACAGCCCCGCTTCCAAGGGGAGTAGGCAAAGGCTCAGGTCCCTCTCACTCACGTCCCAGTATGGCAGTTCCAGCAGGCAGTACCCAGGATTCTGCAACAGCCTGGGAAGGACTCTCATGTCTGAAACATTAGGAGGGGATAGCATCTATGTGGAGGTGGGACTCAAATCCCTTTGATGGGAGGAGAAACATGAACTCACATCCCAGGACAGTATTCCAGCAGGTGAGCTATTAGATAAACAGGGAATCCTGCTGATGGACTTCTTAAAGCCAGACTTTTTTCTGTTCCTCTCCTCTTTCCCTCTTTTCTACCACTTCCTAAAATAAAATATTCCAACAGCAAAGAACTCATTCTACGTTGAACACAGCAGCTCTCCTTCATTTTCCCCTCATGGTCTGTACCACACAGTACAATCTGAGATGGCTCTGCTGGAGTTTTTGTGTCTGCCAGTCACAATGATGAACATATTTACATACAAAGCTGTATGAACAACAGTGGTCTGAGAAATATACTGCTGCAAGAGATGCCAAAATCTCTTTTTCACCATTGTTTCTTGAATCAATGAAGAAATACAGAGAAGACAAAAAGAAATGGCATTAAATTATGTCTCTGACTGCTTTACACACACCCACGTATCTCAGTGGGATTTCTGGAAATAATGCAAAGCCTCTCCAGCGCTTAAGATGCAGAGCCTCCAAATACAACAGAAGAACTCTACAGCCAACAAGCAGCAAAAATTTACATAAAAATGGAAACTAATTTACCTCACCATAAAGAAAATGCTCTGTATCTGGCAAGCAGTAAGAGCCTGAATTTGCATACACTTCTTTGCAAATAGTACTACAAGCACTGTCAGATGCATTCTGCTGCTACTGTGAGAAAAAGCAGGCAGCATTTATTTCAACTGTTATTTATTGTTCAGTGAATGGGGTATTTTAGGACATACCTCAACAAAAGACACCTATCTTATCCAATTTTTTCTTAAGCATAAGCATGTGTAAGATATTATAAGAAAAAAAAAGCTTTTTTTGTCAACATGTTTTTCCATTTGCTCATCAGTTTCTTGATTTTTTCTGTGGAATGGGAAAACAAAGCCATGCTATGTTCTCAGCAGGCCTATTTTCATAGGGGAATAAGTTTCAGAGTAGTGACTTGTTACTCTTCCACTATTAAAAACATAAAAATAAAAACCCTATTCCTTGTCCTTCCTACAAAGAGCTGGAAGACAGAATTTCCAGTGATATTCCCGGTATCTCTGTGAGCAAAAAAACAACAATAGCAAAAGTTTAGTGCACATAATAGAGGAAGGAAGAGACAATGCTTGTGTTTATTTTATGCAGAGCATGTACTCAGCTGTCACTGTCTTCAATGCAAATGCCATTTTCCACAACACCAACAGTATGAGACTGACGCTGTAGGAGCCATACCCTAAAGTGGGAAGCACAGTATAAAATCAGACAGGCAAAGAACCAGCAGTCTCCTTGGAAGCTACCACAGTGTGGGATGGCAACGCACAGATTCCTTTTGCCCAATCTGCCTTAATAGGACTTTTCCCATACTCTCTCTTCTTCTCTTGTTTTGCCTTTAAATAAATGAAATAGCAATAGGAAAGCAATAGGGCCTCTAGCTACAGTAAACATAGGTGGACAAAACAGATGAAAAGTTCACTTCTTATGATCTTATATTCAAAGAAAATAAAAAGCTCACGCTGGGACTTGGTGTGGCGTTTTGGAACACAGCTTGCCTTTCCCTGATTACTTGTCTGACCTTTGTACCGAAAACCGCAAACTATCAATACAATATGCAGAAATGATGTCAGGCCTTTGATATGGAGGGTGAGGGATGGCTCATTTGGGATATTTGTTTTAATGACATCACAATCACACATTGTGTGGTTTGAATTAAATAGATGCTTTTGAGCTTAAAAAACTCTATTGATCTTTCAAATGATTCTTTTATTTTTGTCTGGCACTCTGCTACGCTCCCTAGCACTGTTGCTATTTAAATGACTTCACAGCTGATGCAGTAAATATATTGAAAGATATAAACACCTCAGGTTTATTTGAAAATTGAAACAAATATAACTATCTTTGTCTCAAAAAGCAACTGAGAATTAAAAATCAGTTCCTGGTAACTGCAATGGAAAGCCAGAAGTGGCACATGCAAGGTCCCTATGAAACAAATTCATATGGAATCAGATCTGTCAATGAATCATTTGCCTCACAAAAACTGCACGTCCAAAAAACAATTTCCCAGTTTACGCCTCTGACCACAGTAAATATGAATGAGATGCAAAAATAGTCTGTAACCTGCATGCACTGAACTGAACATCAGTGCAAATTCCACTTCCCACAGCCTTTACAAGTTGATGCTGGTACTGTAGGATCCTGTATTACATAGCAGTAATGAGAGCTAGACATGAAAATAATACCTGAATTAATACAATAGCTTAAAATAAGTTACTCTAAATGGTCATCTCAAAAAACAAATCAAAATTCATTCTGATTTCAAGTTTTCACTATATTTACCCAGTTTATCATCCCTATTTTCAACTAGATTTTTGTTTTGAAACTGACTGCGAAACCCCAAATATTTTCTCAATTATTTCCTTTCTCTCTTCCTTCTCCCCAGACCCCCACTGAATTTCTTTACACGTTTGAAATATCCCAGACTGTTTTCCATCTACTGTGATAAAGTGCAGCAGGGACAGGACCACATTTCACACTGAAACCAACGTTATAAACAACTGGAGAAAAAGAGCACTGCCAGAAGCGTGAGGTGACTTGATCGTTTTAGGCTAATGGCCTGAGTGTTCTGCATGGTTGTGAGTCAGGAAGGAATGAGAGCCCTGTCATGTCCTGTTTTCTCTAACTGCCTTTCAGTGAGGACAAACTTGAATGTAGCCTAGATATATTATTAGGATTTCGTACCTGCAAGTTATCAATAAAGAACATTAAGAAAGATCCAAAAGTCTCAAATATCATAAAACCATGAAAGGCATCACTAGAAACGTATCAGAGACATCAGTAGCCCTCAAATTTTCGCTGCTTCCTTGATTTACTCTCAGGGCCAGCCATCAATGGTACAGATGAAGAGCATGAACTAGTTCAAGACATCCTTGTTCTGAAAAGTAGTAAAGGAAAAGATGAATGCAGATCACTAGTACTTGTTGAATCAACACACACAGAAATAAGAAAAGAGGCAATATAGAGGAAGTTGAAACAAACACTTTCCTTTTGCAGGCAGTCTCTTTGGGAAGGAAACTACATGGCTGATACCTGGCATAGTTTTATAACAAATGGACTGTCCTAACACTGTGTTTATTCAGCATTTGCCCTACTCCCAGCGATATATGTATGTGACTTTACACATTTAGTTTGGTTTCTATTGATGTACTCATTGAGCTCTATATGCTTAGATGACATAAGTTTCTGAAGGTAAAACTATTTTTATTATATATACTTCTGCTGTATTTACTGTGAACTGTAAGTATTGCAACAATGCCTGCAGTATCCTGTGCAGTGTTGATCTACATCTAGAAGGTGTACTGAGAAATAATTTTTCTTAATAATAATTACATTTAATTCACTTAACTATAACTGTCCTTTGGTTCCAAAAGGACAGTCTGATAGCAGCAGCTCTTCATTTAAACCAAACTGCTCTCTATGCATGTGGACAAGACCGTCACTATGGGAGCAAAACACCTGGGATAAACTACTGGGCCATTGAAAAAACTAGTTTTGTCACTGACTTCAAGAGGACCAGTATTTAGTCTTCTACCATACAAAACAACAGATAATGAGGCTTTTGTTAAATATTTTGGCCTACCTCTGCTCTCTTGCGGATGTTTTCCTTGGTTAATTTGCCACCTGTCTCAGAAAAACCTAAGCTTATTCTTACCAAAATAAAAGAAGACAAGATCCTATATCTTTACACCACATGTTTCCTTTAAAAAAAAAGATAATGTGTTTACCATCTCTGTGCTTCCTCATCTTGCTTGGACTTCATCAACTTGGCTTATCTCTGCTGCAACTTGGTACTCGCAAGTTTAGTAGTTTACACTGAAAACAGCGTAGTCCAAGTATTTTCTTCATTACACAGACAGAATTTCACATGTGCTCTGTACTAATGTATTTTCCTGCAACCAGAAACGAGGACATATGAACTTAAATCCTTTGGCACTCCACTGATATAAAAATATACCATCCCACTTTTGAAAAACATTTCGGTCAATTTTCTGAATGAGTTTCACATGAACGAAAGCGTGTGTTCCTGATGTAAAACCCAGATCCCTCACTGACGAGAATGTAACACTAGCCAAAGTCTAAACCTTAGGGAGTAGAACAGGACTGTGTAAAACATGGGCAAATAATACCGGATTACAGTAACAATATTAATGCTAGAATAATACTAGCTACTTATGCCAGACAGACACAAAAAAAACTTGTAGAAGCTTAGGTGATTCACAAACACTTGGCCTAAAACCTGAGTAGCTATTCAAGCTTTGGCCATATTTCTCGTGTTGGAGAATGTATGTTTTCTAATTATGAAATTGTTAAAGGACTGTTCTTCTCAGCAAAGCAGATGCAAAGAAGCAAAACCTTTTCATGTTACATACCTGCTCTCTGCATTCAGGGCATCCATGCCTTCTATAGGTAATCGTTTCAAAAAGCCCAGGATGATCAATACAGTTGGGTTGCTGTTTCTCATATGTCATCAGAACCTCAACTCTGCCTCACAGGTGTCAGAGATAAATCTTCCATTAATCCAACTTGGGATCAAATTGTCCAAATTCAGAAAGTCACTCCTAGGAATACCTGCTACAGGTAGAAGTAGTCACGCTGTTGGTGAGGAGGTGAGTTAAGACAATCGTGACACATGGCTAGATGGCCTAAAGTGGATAATTTGGAGGTTATTAGCTGCCCAGGGGTCCCCCAGTGGACATACTGTCTTGCAGAATGTGTCTTACAAGACGTGAGAGACCACCACAGCTTTGCCTGTCTGCTCTTACGCTGCATAGAGGATTGGTACTTTAAACACAATGCTCACAGCAATTTTAATAATAAAATAGGTGCTATGGGGCAATAAACACAGACAGCTTGTCCCATTATAGTCCTGTTTGCATGTCAGTAATGATTATTTCCATCTTTTGGCATTTTAGAACCAAATAGCATTCTCATTCCATCTGTCCCCTGAATTACTACCACTTCCATCATTGCTGGGACAAAGATGCTGGTTTTCAAAGCTCCTGACTTAAACTGCCTCCTGTTCAGGAGCAGGCATTTCCCATACTGGTTGCAAACTAAAACTTGAGTTCAAGGTGCTCGGTCAATCCAAAAGTCAGATCCCAGACATCTCCAGCTAGATGTCACTTTGCTGTATGTGAATTATCAGTAAATCCTGTAGCAAAGTCACAGGCTTACACCTTTTATTTCAAAAAGGATAAAAGGAGAAAAGGGGCTTAATTTTTGATTTTGATTATGTTTTACTGTTGTGGCTGCAGGGAAGAGAAAACTCTTAAGTTCTTCTAACCAAGTTATTCTTCCTTTTTTGTTGTGAGGTGTTTTTTTTGGACAAAGTGTTCATCATCTTTCTCATTTCTGCAGGCTTTCCACTAACTGTTGTTCCTTAATTAGCACAGCACAGAACCTGACTGAATCCCTACCATAGATCCACTAATATTAACCTTTAATTGATGTAACATTTGGGACTTACGGTTGAAGAGCATGCACAGAAAGCACAAAATACTCAGGTAAGTGTGAGATACCAAGACATCAAAGAAATACAATACAAATTCTCAGAGTCAAATATTGCAAATCCTACATAGACAACTTGCAGGCTCATTGAGGACCAGAAGAAAAAGAATGCTACTGAGATAGGAGTGACAAGAGAGAGATCATCATCTCACTGATTTATGAAGACAACAGAGAGGATTACCCTGACAGGAATTTTCTTTTTAATGGCTGTCATAAAGGTACAGTTAGCATAGAGTTAATATGGTACAAAAAACCCCTTATGCTACTGCTTTGGAAAAACTCCAACATCTTCACAATAAATAAATAAAAAATACAAAAGCTTATGCCAATCTTCATTTGCAGTTTTGTGAGCTTACATATTTTTCCCAGAATACTAATCTCTATTTTATTTATTCGCATTAGAGCAATTTCAAAAATTCCTCCTCAGCCATGTCTCATCATGTCATAATTATTCATCTTCATGAAGGTTTCTAACAGCCTCTGGTTACAAGACCATGACGTTTTCTAATAAATTATAAAGTGAAAGGATAATTTAGTCTCCATAACCAATTAATCTTTGGCTTCTTAGCAAAACTTGGTTCCAAAAATAATGTGGCCACTAGTCTAGAGGGAGCTGGACTCCAATAACCAGTTCACCTCACTCTTTCCCTGGAAATAATCAACATACTTGAATGCTTTCCAGTTCCAACCAAACAGGACAAGCCTCAAAGAACATTTGAAAAGGGAGTCTGCAGTAGCTTCTTTGAACTCTCTGGTCTTCCTCAATGGGAGAGCAGACCAGGGAAAGCATTAGCATCTTGACATAAAGACAAAGGAGGGATTGAAATGAACATGCCTCAGGCTTGTTTTGGAGCAAAATCTCATGCATTTTCTATAGACCTTTGGCTAACACCCCCTGAGATCAACAGAAATAGTCCATTGACTTCTTGGCTACTATTGTGCATACTAAGGACAGGAGGCACCATGGCATTATACAAACAGCAGGAGCAACCAACATAGACTTTTGGACTTGTTACAGTACAGTAATCAAGTTAACGGCTTTTGAATTGTAGGTATATGAACACCAGTTGTAAGTATTCTTATGAAAAAGAATATGAAAAGTTTTGTGGAGCCTAGTCTAATCTAAATCAACCTTTTATAAGAGCAACTGGTTTTTTGTTCATTTAAACTCAGGTGTCTTCACTATCTACAAACATGTGTTCTGCCTTATGCAGACAAGGTCAGTGAGATGTTTTAGGTGTCAAGGGGGAAAGTTCTCACATTTCTGGAATGGTAGAGGGAAGATTTATAAAGTTTTTACTGGCCTGAAGGAAAGAAAGAAAGAAAGCAGAAACATCTGCCAGAGTCATGAGTGGATTGTTGGCTAAATTCATTCAGCGGAGGAGTCTGAAATAGATCATCTCTGCCTTTAGCAGTAGGCGTTAGTGGAGTCATCAAAAATAATTATTACAGACGAGTCCAGGATGTACCTACAGGGAATAAAACTAATCTGAAAATGTAAATTAATTCCATAAAGTATGGATAGAGAAGCCAACAGTTCTTACGCTCCTGGGCTCACACAGTGTACTAAGGTCTTATGAAATGAGAACAGAAATACCTTTTATTTGAGTCTGGAATAGTACTTATGAACATGCCGCTAGAAGAGGGGAAAATCACTGACAACAGAGGTTGCTACAGATACACCTACGATCACACTACCCAGAGCTTCTGTGGTAAAACATCCACCCACAAGCATACAAGCATGGATTTCAAACATTGATATGGCCTGTGATGTTTCTAATGTGCTCTAGAAACTCACTGGTGCTGACAGAAGCAAACTCAAGCAGGGGGAAAAAGGTTCAAACAGCTGAATAGTAGTGACAGTAGTACAAAATTAAACAACTCTCTCCCTTTTAAGTTTTGAATAAGATCAAAAGGAGGCTCTGCAGTTCCCGAGATGAGCCATCACGAGTGTGTTTGTGCTCACCACTTGGCACTAGCCTATAAACAAGGTACAGAACACCATAGGAACAGTGACGCGGCCATTTCCCACAGCAGCCCATTCTCCCGCCTCGTAAACAAACCCAAGGCCACGCGTATTCTTTACAGCCGCCGTGGCCTCTCCTCAGGAGCTCACATGAAAGCGCTCTGACTGTGTTTTGCATTAGCTTGCTTCCAGTGCCAAACAGCCCCCGGACTCCCAAAGCGCATACATACCACAGGGCCCTGCTCTGGGAGGGCAGCCAGCGGGATCGCACACAGCCCACAGCCTGGGCCTTGCCCGGGGCCTGCGGGCCCGATGCACAGACCCCAGCCCCCCGGCTGCCTCCCAGGGCAGGGGAGACCCCTCTCCGACTGGCAAACCCCCCTAAGGGTGTGCTTTGCTGGGAAACGCTGACAGGGTCTGGTGTTACCCAGAGGGTAGGCTTTGTACGCCCGCCTTCCAGCAGCCTGGGTGCCTGGGAATGGCGGCTGCTTGTTTGGAGTCTGGGTGTCAAAGCTCTGGCCTTCCCGCTGCACTGACGCCCACTTTGGCGATGGTCAAACTCTCGAATGAAATGTTACAGGGAAATTATTTTAATTCCTTCCTTTCTGAGGGGTTGCTCCTGTCCTGCCCCTCCATCGCTCCTGCTGCGGGCAACTGCCTGAGCCCTGACCGTCACCAGTTAGGCCTTCATACAGGGAGCATGGGAGGCATCCCAAACTGTGTCTCTCTGTGCCTCCTCTCTCCCCACAGAGGCCGGCTATAAATATATGAAAAGGCAAAGATAATCGACATCTAAAATAAATAATAAAAAGAATGCCATGAGCTCACCCTAGCCATTTTTTTGCAAGACAAAACTTGTGGCAATTGTACTAACTTATGTTCTAGTTTTCCTCGTCTGATTTCAGCAAAATGTCCCACTTCGTGTTTCTTCTTTGCATACTACTACCTTTCCCTTGACTCCCAATACCATGTTGTATAAATTATAAGTATTCCAGAAAGTGAATACTTTCATAGGTTAAACAAAAAGATGACTGCCTAAGAGCTGATTAATTCTAGAAGCTATGGGTGCTATCCCATAGTTTAGCCTTTTAGAGAAAATTAGGTATGTTTTTAAGTCAAAAATCTTTCTAATCACATAGTCCACAGTCTCCCAATTGAGTTTTCCACCATGGGGACTGCTTTGGGCCTCTGCAGATGTCACTGTGAAGACGTGCCTCGTGCCCAGGTGGTTTCGTAGGAAAATAGACTTGTAAAAGCACACTTTCTTTATCTTATTCATAATTAATGATTTGATAAAACATGAATTTAAAGGGCAAAGTGCTAAGCTACTGTACATCCAGACTTTCTCCAGGAAACGAGCCATACAAGGTTTCACACATGGGACACCAGAACTTACCATTTGAGAGGAAACTAGGAAGAAAACAGTTAAGACAATGTGTGTTTCTAGCTCATGATACATTTTGGTTTCTGATTCTAACAGACAGACACCTCAGACCTGGTTCCACTGGAAAACTTCCATACATTTTGATAAGGACAGGATTTGAATCTCTGTTGTGGTAAAATATGATAAAAAAATTACAATTTTTTTTTAAAAAGCTATCAGATGCACTTTCCTTCTGGCTTGAGCTAAAGGTTGGATGTGGAGGAGAGAAAAAAATAGCTCCTGTAATTGAACTCTTCAGAGTAGGACTTAAAACTATGTCCTGTGTACTCACAGTGGCTGGGTAGAACAAGCTTTCATTGTCCCGCAGGGAAAGGAATAGGCATGATCAGGAAGCCAGAAGGCATCCTGAATTATCAAGAAAAGTTGTTTTGGGGTGGGGCAGGGCGGACAGAGGAAGAAACAAACTGGCTGGTCAGGTCCAGAGAAATGCCCAACATCTGAAGGATAGAAAACCGCTGCCATCTGTCACCATAAAAATTAAAAAAAAATAATATCAAGGATTTGAACACAGAAAAGGGTTAAATCACAAAGGGTAAACAGCTTTAGCAGAGAGAAGACCTCAAGGACAAGTCTCTTCATCAGAATGCTAACAGATATGAACTGCGTGGAGAATCAGGTGCAGGTAGGTAGATGTCAAAAGCAGACTGGATTGCATAGTGTGTTTCAGACCCACACACATCATCTGAGGTGGGTGATGAAAAAAAGATAGTCAAAATTCAGAGAATGGAGAGTAGCCCATGGACGTCAGGGGGGAAAGGGTCAATTCATTTAGCTTGTCTTAATCTCTGCCAGTTAT
>KZ507697.1:34439-46381 GCA_002844005.1 Limosa lapponica baueri
CAAAATCAGTGCATCTTTAAATCCAGAGGTTACCAGTTTCTGGTGCCAGGGAGTGGAAGGGGGTGGAGGGTGTAGCTCTGCAGCCCATCCCATGGTACCAGCCTAGATCTGTGATAAAGCCTGGGATTTAGGGGAGGCAGTTTGCATGAAGACCCAGGAGGGAACTCCCCTTCTACTGAAACAGCATATCTTTCCCACACAGCGTCCCGGCTCCTGCCCACACACGGCGTTGGTCTCAGACCTGGAGGGATCTGCCTTTCTCTATCTCTTCAGGCCTCCAGAAGTTTTCCTCCCCCACTTTTGGCACTGATCCCGAAATGCAGCTGTTCCACAGCAATGCAGCAGCTCCTCTTTCCCTGCTCCTCCTTTAGCGCAGGCTGATAGCAGACGTCAGTGTGTGGAGCCCTTCCCAGGAGGGAGCAGCCAGAGTAATTAAGCTCCAGTTCTGCTTGCAGGGATCCCAGGTCCAAAGGGAGAGGGTTCGGTGGAGCAGATACCAGCAGCCTACATGAGCGAAGGCATGTGCTCCACCAGTCGGTGCAAACAGTGATAATTAGAGCTCCCTTCCATACTCAGTGTATTCAAGCCAGACTACACAGTCTAAGCCTGGCTCAGCCTGATAATTCCCATTTCTCTGTGAAAGCAACTAGTCTTTTCCCTTTCATCTCCTGCTTTTTCCATCTTTAAAAGCCCAGGCTTTCCCTTAGGCATACAAAACCTCAAGGACATCTGTGACGGATTTGGAAATGCCTGTAATTGTATATATAATCTTTTAAATGTTTGTTTGATTACTGGAAGGCAATTTACTGTACAAAATGATGACTTTAAACTGAAACATAGGCTGCCTGCATCAGGCAGGGAAGAACACAGTTGAGTTTCATACAGCTCAGCCATTTACCTACCCCTTCTGGAGAGGGTTTTCACGCTTGGGACCACCGGGCCCTTCATGAGGCACTTCAGAGACTCCAGAGAGGTCTCATCTCTTCTTTCAGATGATAAGTAGGTGTGGGAATACTCTAGGGCAAGGCAAGAAACATTTTCATGCAATTGTACGAGAGCTTCCTGAGGTCAGGCTGATCTGCTATGTAAGAAGAAGGAAAAGCTCATGGAGGACAGACCATCTGAGTAGGTTTAAAGGAAGAGTTCCTAAAGTATTCAGAAAGACTGTTAAGGGAGACAGACTTCAGTTCTACCTTGCCTTCACTCACAGTTGAGGGTCCCAGTGGCCTCCGTTTTTGAGCTGGTAGGCTTCTGAAGACAACAGGTCAGTACGTGGATTATCTGCCTTTGTATTTCTTCAGTGTGTGTGTGTGTGTCCCTGCAAAGTTTAGCTCTTAGGAAATACATAGTGCTGTTTTACGGACAAGCCTCCGCTTCTAGACTGAAAGACCCTGAGCTAGAGGACCTGTAGGGCAATACAAAACCAGGGCATGGTCCCAGGACTAAAGAATCATGGGAGGCTTCTTCAAAGTACTACCACATAAAAGATTGTCTTCTGTAAATGGCTGTGACCTAAATGATTGAACAGAAGGGCAGAAGAGACGAGAGACTCAAAGTGGGTCAGACCATAATTCCCAGTCTCTGAGGATCCTTTCTGTCTCTGCAGGCCCCTCTCATATTCACGCTCTTGTTCCAGATACCAAGATCCAGCTTCTGTTGCCACAACACCTAGCTGCCTGAAGCTCCAGCTGCCCTTCCAAATACCTTCTCTCTCTGGGGCAAACATGCTCCCCCAGCCTTCTTTTCTTTCTGTCTGGGAGATAAGTCATGCACCAGAGCCAGGGGATTAGAGAAAACCTAGCTGGCAAAGGGCAGCCTTGAATACTCTGTCCTGCCCAACCCACCCGTGCTATCCCACAGTGACCAGACTGCTTTGAACAATGTTTAAACATGTTCTCCAAAAGCGGGAGGTTAGGCAGCACCTGGTCCATCACGGGTGAATCCCCTGGCAGCTGGGCAGCATCTTGTTTGCTGCAGCATGACAGCGCTGCCACTCACAGCCTGGATGCCTGGGAGAAAGCAGGGGGAACTACAACAGCTCTCCCTGGCTGAGCAAGAGTAATGGGCCCAGAGAGCTTAGAAAAAGGAGAAAACATCCTCCCACTCTGTCCTCAGGCTCTTCTGGACACTTAGACCTATCAGCACCACTGCCTGCAGGAAGCAAGGGTGGTGAGAGGCGGCTGGAACATTTTGCCTCAGGATGATAAACAACTCTCAGAGGCTATCCTGGGGATTAGCAGAAAGAAATCAGCGTAAGAGAAGCTAATAGGGCAAAAGCAGTGACAGGAAGGAGCGATTCCATCACAAACCACTACCACTTCAGCTCTCCAGTCGCAGCTTTTCCCTGCTCCACATCCCCCCACCTCTCTTTTTATTTCACATCAGGATGCAGGTGTGATGGAAAGGAAAGTGCTGCAGGAGAATTCTGGTCTGCTCCTAACAATGGTTTCATCTATCTGACAAGCCCTCCCCCCTAGGCTCTCCCCTGCTAAAAATAATCTACACTTCAGCCTTCCATGGGAGTTTAGCCTTAAGACTGTGGGATCGGTGCTTTATTTCCTCCTTCAGCCAAATGCTTTTCTTTCTTCAGGTGGCAGAACTTGTTCCTTCAGCCTTGCACCACCGCTGGCTTTGACACCCAGCACAGGCGAGCTCGCTAAGAGCCACGGGCTAGTCTGGGTGAAGCAGTGGTCAGCCCTGCATTCCTCAGCATCGCTCTGGTTTCTCTTCCTTCATTTTCACCCCTTCAGGCATAGCCACGCTAGCCAAGGCGGGCTCGCTCCCCAGCTCCAGGTGCAGTCAGAGAGGGGGAGCGGGCAGGGGGGCTTCCCCAGGGGCACTGAGAGGACACTGCTCCGAGAGGACACTCTGGTCACTGCCCAGGGAGCCACACCATGCTGGCTGCTGTGAGCACACACATCCAGGTGCTCGTCATCCCAGCGTATTCAGGGCTTCCTGGAGACTACCAAATTCCAAACTGAAAGTTATTCATGGGGAACTTCTGTACTGCGGCTGTGCAGCTAATAATTACATATTGCTGTGATTTACAAAAATACCAAAAATAGCCAGGAAGATCGCTGTGGAACTGTTTCTCTCGAGTAATGCAGATCTGCAGAACAGTAACTGGTCTCTCCCACACATGCCGTGAGTTCATAAGACCCTTTCCTTGTCTAATTCTCAGTGCTCCCTCTTCTCCTGTTTTTGCCTTCAGCAACTCTTTCAAGGTAAAAATGAAAGGTGTTTCACACTTTGTGTAAGTCTTCAACTTCTCCGTCAACTGCTCTGTGTTGCCTCTAGTGACAAAAGTGCAAAGCAGTGTACAGTAGGTTATGCAGCAAGGAAATACAAATTAATCACGTTAATGGGAGAAACTTCAGTCATATTTATCTAAGCATTATACAAACAAGACAGCAGCATCTTTAAAAAAAGAAACCCACACCTGTATATTCCATCTAGTGCCTGGTCTTTGTAAGGAGATATTTTCTCTTTTGTGAATACAGAAGCACAGAATACAGACAGAAAACCCTGCCTGGGAACACTTTCTATTTTCAGCCAGACACCTGGCATCCTCAGGAGGAACTGAAATGCTGAAAGCAGCAGCCAAGATGGATTTGAAGTTCAAGCCTACTTTATTTCCTTCCCCAAGTGCACAAAGTTCACTGCTGCCAGTCTGTCCAGTGTTAAAATATTTCTGCAGTGTTTATCTATTCTTTCTCAGACTCCCACTTTCCCAGTATCCTTTCAGCATCCAGGACTATTATGGGAAGAATACGTTCATGATTAATGATCAAATACAAATAAGGTTCAATTACAGATAAACTGAATATGAAATCAGAAAAACTGATGTAGGCAGCAACTATGAGATTATCAGATCAAGGTTATCATGGGCTGCTCTAGTAATTTTCCCCCTTCATTTCCTTTGTAGATTATCATCACAAATCCCACTGTTCGTGCACCGACAGATAAAGAGAAAAAAAATATGTTAAGTAATATTTCCAATATTATATGGGCAGGAGTGCCAGCCTTGTGCCTTAACTACCTGGCTGACTCTTCACTAAGGGGAAAGTGCCAGATGCTCCTTTGTTTGATGTTGGCATCTGACTTGCTGCTTGGGCAACCAAGTAACTCCTCTGCACCTGCAGGCCAATTCAAGCCTACCTTCTCCCAGTAAGCATTTTCTTTGTTCTAAGACAGCAGTAGAGCCAGCCTGAATACAGCATTACAGCCATGCCTTTGAGTCTGTATTTCACTCGCAGGCCTTTTTGCATTTCTAAGCTTCTATTAGGCTTCTAAGCCCACCACAGTCCATATTATAAGGTGACTTTTACTTACTTCCCAAACCCCATGCTTAATTCTCACATTGCTTATGGAGATAGAGAGAGTTCTAGTTTTCATACACAGCTTATTCCAAAATCCCTTAAGTAGAGAATAAAGAAAGATTTACTTCAGAGTCAAGATGGGGAAAGTGGGGGGGGAAGCTTCTTCTCCACAGCTCTTCCCAGTCTTGTGTTACATAATTCACTGATGACTTACCAATGTCTGAAGTGAAAGAAACTCCTTTGGAGTGACCTCCCTCTTTGTGGTCACCTTCTCTCAGCAAAGAGCAGGAATTAAACACCTACACATCCTGCACAGAGGACAAACCATGCCTTGTGCTTCACATGAGCAAGTAAGAGCCTTTGAGTGCACTGGAGTTGGAACTGCTCCTTGGGAGAAAAATGCCTGGCTAGCCAGGATTGCAGAGGTCTGGGTGAGAGTATGAAAGACACACAGTGGAGGAAGGGAAATACATGGAGAATTAATTCAATGAAAGGAAATGGCTGGAAATTAATGAACATTTTCTTATTTAAAGACACCTAGTGAACATGACATCCATGATGGATGACTAACGTGCAGCCTTCTGCATCTGTATTGCTACAAAGCACATGGCAATAGGTGACTAGGTAAAACTGGAACGAGAAACCCCACCTATCTAAGCCTATCAGAGCTTGAATGAGGTGAATCTCACCCTTTGCATCTACAGTCAACTCTTACAGTATTTAACTGCATGCCAAATTTTATGCATTCTGTGCAGCTCATTTTTGGTCCCAGACAATACTCTAGGGTTTTATTCTCAGATACATACTCCTAGATTTGTGATTGGGGTGACAGGATATGGTCAAAGGTAACAGGAGCGTGGACTTAATGAGACAACCCATTTCCAGGCAGAAGGCCTCTCTGTTCCTATATAATGTTCTCGTGCCATCTAGTGGTCCCCAGAAAATGGTGGTAAATGTGGTGAAGCGCTTCATGTATTTTCTTGCCAGCTGGAAGCAGCTGGAGATAAAAAGATTATTGTATCTACAAAAGGTCAAGGGAAATCCTATTCCATATGACTAGGCTTACTCTGAGAAGCTAAATAATACAATAATAAAAAAAATCCTCTCCCCCCCCTCTTTTTTTACTTCATTTATGTGTTCAGCCCTTGGAGGGCATAACAAACATGCCAGGGTAGTTACGTGGTTCATAAACCAACCAAAGAAAAAAAATATTATTTTAAATGTTATTTATTTTTTCTTACAAAAGGTATTTTAACTCTGGGCAGAGATACTGGTCTGCAAGCAACACAGTCTCCTGGTACATCAACTGACTCCGAATAATCCATGCAGAGAATATTATTTCCCCAGTCAGCTGCTCACAGGAGGACTCTGCTTTCCTACATCTAAGGGGCAGGAGGAAACATGTCCCTCCCACAGGACAGGTCTGCTGCGTGATTATGCAGGTGAAAATACACAGCTTTCAGTCAAGAGGGACCTTCATGCTCTGAAGGAGCATCCCACAGACAACAAGCATTTGTTCAGAGGGTATTCCACCCTTCATGGCTACTCTCTGTGCTGATTTTCATCCATCAATCACATTTAGTCCCCTCTGCCCTGGCCCCCCAGTGAGATGTGAAACCATGATGTGGGAACCCACAAACATCTGACATCAGCACAGAGTTAAAAGGAAGCGAATTCTGAGGCAATTTTTGATCCAGGCTGGGTTGCAGGTCTCCCATGTTTGATTCCCGCATGTAGTCTTCTATTACAAGACATTTGTTCAGTGTAAGTTAGTTAGAAGTCAAGCTGCATTGGCTCTGTATTCTGGTGGGATAATTAGGTCTACCCAAATTTATAACACTGCAGTCTCATTTGGAATGAGCACTATGCTAGCTAATTACAGCATCAATTACAAACTGTTTTCAGCTGCTAATCAAATGATCCACAGAATATCAATTATGTGCTAAAGAAATTCACTACTAATTCCAAATAATTACATTCTTGAACTTTGCAATTTGTTCATCAACAATTTACTAAATGAAACGGGGAGGCAATATTCACAGAGAGACTTACTCACTTCGATTTGGAGGTACCTGCCAGATTTCCTGCTGGCAGTTAAAATAGACAACAGATGACAGCAGCTTGCTTAACCTTTGTTTATTACCTCAGTCAAACTTCTACTTGTGTTTTGTCATCTAATTAGAAATAGATAATATAACAAATTCAGCTGAAAGGAAGACACAAACTTTGGGGTGAGGGTTGCTTTTTGTTACCGATGTGAATGGAGTCTAGGTGCTACACCGACATAGAGATAAATCTCAGTAAAAATAAGCACACAAAAATTGAGATCTTGCTCCTGACCTGTGCTTGCTGTTCTCTTAGGTCTTCTGCCAACTCAGCACACTTTGCATAGTACTCATACTTGCTTCTGTCAAATATTTTTGCACATGTACATCAAGTGCAGTTATATACCCTTTAAATAGAAATTACACGTGGGAAACTCTCAACTTACCAGCTGTGCTCATGGAGTTGATTTATCCAGAAATGGCTTGCACCTTGGTTCTATTAAGTAAGGGAAGGTGAAGTCATTTACCTCTGTGGGCTGACCATAGCCTTGAAAAGTTGATATTTCTGCTCTATTATTAAAACCACACACGGCGGACTGCTACATAGTGAAGGCTGATAGGACATGAAGTGCTACCCTGTGTAACGCAAAAGGGCTAAGATCCGTGTCCAGAACCCACACACAAAACCTGGGAATCGCGCTATAGCTCTGGTCCTCTTCACTGTAAATACTCCATCAGGTATTGTTCGATATTACAGAACAGCAGCAATATATAGGGAGACACAGGCTTGAAGGTTAGAATGAAAACACCTACCCATATTGCTTACATGTCAGTAACAAGAACTTCAGGCAGAAGAAGTCAGGTCTGTGAGCATACAAACAACATGGATGCAACCAGATCAAGCTACTCGCTCTGGGATGCCAAGTTGAAATCCAGTTACTGAAGACAGAGTACAAGTAGCCTTAGAGCTCCCGAAACCTTGAAGTAATCGAACTAATGAGGAGTTCAGTACCATTTGGTTAGTATCTAATGCTACTGCAACGTTTTATGTTTCTATTGAAGAAAAGGAACACTATTCTATTAAAGAAAACACTTCTCTGTTAAAGAAAATGCTCAAAGCTCAAAAAGTACCTATAGCAAAAAAAATAGTACAAAGTGACAGATGAGAAATGAAGGACAGAAAGAGGTTGAGGTAGGTAACATTAGAAGATGAATAAACAAGAAGCAGCTATTATTTTGCCACTGTTCATTCATCATGAGTGCACTCAAGGCACACTTACTAGCAGGGAGAAGCAGTAGTTAAAGGTGACCTTATATAAAACATTCCTGTCTTCTGGTAGGAAACAAGACACTTTGTAAGATTCCTTCTTCCCTTAGAGTTTTTTCCTAGACTTAATTCTGTGCCTCCCAAAAGCAGCAGTTTGAAGCTTGCCTAACATTTCCTTCCTGGGAAAGTGGCAAAACTACAGCCACTAATGAAGCACCAATCCATATCACATGGGGCAGGAGTGATTCTGCTGTGCCACATACTTCACCGGTGCTCTATATGTACACATACACCTTTTAGACACACATACTTGCACAGCCGGAGTTAGCACTCACAACAAGAAATCTCCCTGATTGGTACCATCCATTGACCACCTTTCGTTTCTGATGCTTTTATGGCAAAGTGAGACATTCAAGACATCACATATTTAAGGTTTGCGCATCATGTTTGTCTCTCCATCTCACCGAGCTACAGAAATGAGCTAATGAGTCCCGTTCAACTCAGAACATACCCTTAAGCTGAAACACAATCTGGAATCCTACATACCGATGATCAGTTGTTGGCTTGACATCTTAGCTAGCAGACAGCTTGGTAATACAATTTCTCATTTCAAGGCCAGTCTGAAATACAGTTCAGCATGAAACAGATCCTAAATCTCTTTCAAGTGATTGCACTTGCATATGCTGCTTTGGAGACCAAAGCAGCAAAAGGAAATAATCACAATGCTTTTCATGCTTCCTCAAAAATGCAGTTAATCGAAATGAGTCAGTAGCTCCAGTGGCTTTTGATTTCTTAATAGATAGTGTATTTATAAATATTTCAATGCTGCCTTTTGAAGTTTGTTTGGTTTTTTTTTCCCTTTGCAGGACCAGCTGCTACTCAAGTTAATTGATAATTCACCCTAGTTTAAAGTTGAGGATGCTCTTACTTTATACTATTTTGCAAAACTGTATTAAATACACCATTACTTAATACTTAAATTTATAAAGCCAGGTATAACTGTCCAACATGCTGCTTATTGATTATACCACCTTTTTACTTTGACCAATATATGAACTTCACTGAATTTAAAATGATTCTTCTCCCTCTGTATGCTTCATCTCCATTTTCCAGCAAAAAAGGGAAACAGAGACCAAAAGTAGAGAATGAACTGCTGTCTTGTATTAAGCCTAAAAAGCACTCTGGGAAATAAAAGGCCTTATACCAAACAGGAGTGGTGTCACAGCTGTCCTGCTTGGCAGCAGCTAAATCATCACTCATTAGTAGCCTTTACACATAATCTCAGGAGTCACACAGATTTTTCAATAGCCACATAATCTCCTCAAGATTAAGACAGCTTTACATTTAATGCATCCCAGCTTATAAACAGGAAGAAACAGAATGGCCAGTCTCAAACCCACGCTGCTTCGGCAGTGCAGGAAACCTCTTCTCCTCAGCTCCTTCACCCCTTTACAAGGATACTTACTCATTGCCTAGTAGCTGCTGCTCATCTCTCTCTCTTTCTTTCTTCCTCAGTAATAAAACCCAAAGAACAAGGTTCCTAGTACACAGAGGTTACGCTATTATTGAAAGTGGCCTAAGATCTTCAGACTGAAAAAGTGGTGATCACAACAGTACAGAGTATTGCTAATTAATGCTACAACACCAAAAGTATCCTTGCTAAAACCTTTCACACTGCTGCTCCAAACTCCTCTCCACCACAAAAAGCCTTCCACCTGAAGCCATTAGGGCCACTCGTTAACCCCGGCTAGACCTTGGGATTGCAGCAGGGAATGTAAGGCTCTTGCAAGGACAGCACTCTCAGAGGCTTCTGCAGGTTTAACAAAACCTAATCAGTATTTGTCCCCCCTCTTTCTTTCTAGCTACCAATCTATAGGTCTAT
The DNA here is from genome assembly GCA_002844005.1 of Limosa lapponica baueri. NCBI lineage: Eukaryota > Metazoa > Chordata > Aves > Charadriiformes > Scolopacidae > Limosa > Limosa lapponica. The sequence goes on from KZ507697.1 coordinate 43,953, forward strand.
CTTTCTAAAGCTATTTTTTTTAAGTCACCCTGTCAGAGGAGAAGCAGCTCACATGAACATCAAGTACATTGCTTATACAAAAGCAGAAGTCACAGCTTTATAGATTACCTCGCATCCCCAGGAACAGTCGCTGCATGAGACTTACATCACATCTCATACTTATTTGTCCCTGGAAGGCAAAACCAGAAAGTTTTTGTTACCTCTTCCACCTGGTAATACTGCTTTCAGAGAGCGCTCTTTCACAGCAAGCTGCTAATGAACATATTTCTCTTCACCAAAGAGTGGTACCTTGGCGTTGGTCCCACAGAGAACGGGCTATGACAGCCTTCTGCAAGCTGCATGAATTATTGCCATCCTACGAGTCAGCTAAAGGAATAGCTTGAAAATGCTAAAAGCCTTGTGACATTTGGACCATTTGCACTACAAAAACAATGACACAAAAGCTTCATTAAAATCCAGTGCACAATCTACAGACTAGTGTCCTACTGCATATCCATTGGAAAATTAGTTAGTCTGTTAAAGCAGATCCTCTCTTTGAAGCACATCTATGACTGTCATGGGTCTCCACAGCTGTGCTTGTGTCTACCCTATTCTCAGTGTACATACCTTGAACTTGGTGTTTCGCAAGTGGTGTTCCTCAGGACAGCTCCACCAGCACCGTCACATTCTAGGGCAAAACTGTCCAATTCTGGTCTCACCCTTTTAAGCTGAATCACTAGTGATCTCAGTTACAAGATCTTAACCTCAGGTAGGAGACAAGAACTTACCATCAGGCTCAGGACAGCTCCTCATAAATAACTCCAAGTTCCTCATAGTTCTCCTCTTAAAAATCCTTCAAATGTCTCCTCTCTCAAAGCTAGGTCTCAAAAACTTGATAACTGATGCCTTGAGACTATGGCCATTACCCATCTCACTGACCAGTACTGTTTTTCCATGTCTTTGACTATGTTACCTGGGTCTTGGACTGCCTTTGCTGTCTGTGTTTCTACCAGAACTAGTTCAACGCAGTTCCAGTCTAGTAGCTAAAGTTAACAGTGATCACACACACACACACAGCCTGCAATAGGATGTGATGTTTAACTGGTAACTTGCTGCTGTGCTGATTCAAGATTCAAGGACTCTCTTCCACCTTAAAATTCAATGGACTTACTGTCAAGATTTCATGACATTAAGTGTCCTCATTATTTACACTCTACAGGCATAGGGGAGTTCCATCCACATGGGCAAAGCCTTGGCTGAGGGGTTATAACTCTCTTAGATGCCTGATATAAGTAATGTTAGCCAAAGAAATAACGAAATGACTTGAGGATTATGAGTCACGAATACAATGTCTGTTCTGCAAAAGCAGAACAGATGACTAAGCTCAGGTGGGTGGAAATCTCCAAAAACAGTACAGCAGCCAACCTCTTCTTAATGATGTCCACGGAGGTCTGATCAGTGACAGTAACATGAAGTCAAGGCTGAGCCCTTCTGGAAAAAAAACCCCACTTCCTAACATTTTTATGTACTGGCAGAATTGGCTTTTGAGTTTTTATTTCTTTCAAATGTTTTGCTGGGAGCAGTGGATTAGTGCTGCAAATTCATGTTCTGTCAGTAGCTGGCTTTCCGGTACAGCTGATCCTGATGTGGGCTGCGAGCTGGATACTTTCTCAAGATACATTTTTCATCAAGTCCACGAGATCTATGTAGCAATTAAAGAAACAAATCAATCGGATGCTGACCACACATCTACTTGCTTGGAGGTCTTCGAAGTGCTGCAGCTTAGTCATAGCGAAACCACAACCTGAGGTTATGGCTTGCATGCTTCTGTTCATCTGGGATGCACGGAATCACGGAATTGTCAGAGTTGGAAGGGACCTCTAGAGATCATCTAGTCCAACTCCCCTGCTAAAGCAGGATTGCCTAGAGCACATTACGCAGGACTGCATCAGTACCATGCTAAGACCTCCTTACACCCAGAAGCTGCTTTGATTTTTTGTTGTACTAGCGTAAATTCATTTGGTAAGAAGTGCTCAAATACACAGCTGGTAAACTGCAGCTTAATACATCCCCAATACACCAGCTCAGACCCAGTAGCTTGGGCACAGCTACCTCCATCAAACACAAGACAGCAGCACTTAGCTTTAAACCATTTATAAAGAAGCTAAATAGCCACAACCTGCTATTTTCTCCAAGCTGAGCGCAGTGCACTTAGATGATTACCACAGCCCGGCTACCTTACGGGAATCTTACACTCCATCACAGGGGTGAGTTCTAAGCTATAGCGGAGATGAGCATACATACCAGATTAACAGAGTCCTCTGACTTCAGACACGGGGCAGGGAGCTGACTCGGGCAACACACAAGGAAGGCCGACGCCAATTTGGCTGAATTTGCCTGAAGTTACGCGCAGCAGAGGGCAGGGTGGGAAAGCATTTAACAGAATATAG
>KZ507699.1:9557-19945 GCA_002844005.1 Limosa lapponica baueri
GAACTCTGCTGAGTAGCTGAGCCAGGTGTCTTCATCCTGAAGCACTGTAACTGTTCAGTGACTAATCCGGTCATTATTCAGTGACTTTGTACATATGCACAGAGAAAGAGAGTTAGTAATTTGGCACATGCTGTGGACACTGAAGCCATTTCTTTACAGAAGTGTTCATGAAATATGCATGAAGAGTTTCATTTAATTTTCAAAAAGTCCATCCCACTGATTTTCTCGCAAGTTACCTCAAAGCCGTTGCCCTTAGAGGAACTAACTGAGCCAAGAAATGATTCTGAAGAAACCGCAGACTTTCTTTAGTCCAAGAACACAGTGAGATAGCCTGCTCTGTCTGTCCACAGCTACCATTTACTCCAAGAGCAATAATTCTCCTTGGAAAACATCACAACAGAGAGAAAAGGCAGCAGTGGCCTGGCACCTGTGATTAAAAAGAATGTGATATTTTACAGAGTGCTGTACATAGGAGGGAAAGAACAACTCGAACCCTTATGGCTTTTCTTTGTTTCTGCTGCAGAGAAGTGTTTTGAAGGCTATCACTTGCCAGACAGAAAAAAAAAAAATTCCTACTAGAAAAAAAAAACCAAACCAAATTACTTAGGGCAGAAGTTGTTCAAGCCAGCAGTTGGAAGTCAAGAGGACATGGAGTCTGAATTAGATGCTGTGAAAGCCAGATTTTGCTCACATTTGACTGCAAGCAGCCCAGAAGCTATCACAGGCAGCAAACACTGCTGGAAAAAAGTGCTAGAATGCAATTATATTTTGAAAGTACAGATTGAATAAATGTGTTACTTATCATGTAGTCATCATTCATTTTCCACACCAATCTCATGTATGGTAAAACACACAAATCAAGCAAACATATCTGTCTTTTTGCTCTTCATAACCTTAAATTCTTTTGCATTTTGCAGACATCAGATAGCTCCACAATGGTATGGGGATTAGGTAAACTGCAAAGTAGTACTTTGTAGCATGTAGAAATGTTTCTAAGCACAACAGCTAGCACAAAAACAAATGTCCTACTGAAGGCAAGTGTCTGAATCATAATCTGAAGTCTCCAAATCCTTAAGTGTTTTTCAATTGCTACCAACGTACGTGTTGATGGAAATACATCACCTAATGAGTTTCCAGCTACTTTGACTGGTCCATCAGCCCTGCTAACAGAAGTGTGTTTTTTTCTCTTTTTCACATTGCTAATGTGCTAATGGCTGGAATTTATCATCCTCCAGCACAACTCTGACCAGCTAATCTAACAACTCACTGTATAATTCCAGAATGGCTTAAAATGTTAAAGTATATAGACTAATCTCATCTAGGACGCTCATTTGCTTCCTCTTCAGAGTTCAGGGAATGAATTTCTCCTACTTTTTACACAGCAAAAAATACATCTTTTTTCCATTCAGAGCAAAGTCAATGGGCAAAGTTGACACAGAGTCTTCTAGGAAGTGTTGAGAACTATTGTGGTTCAGAAACCAGATTACTTGCTTCCTACACAACTGAATATTGCATTAGATCTCGTTCAAGAATATCAGCAAACATTACTAAAGCCAGTCGAGTACACAAAAATAACACTATTTGGACACAGAAGGCCAAGTTACCTGCTAATGCTACCACCTATCACCACCTATATCACATACACTCCCCCCACCCCCGCAAAATAAACACTGTTTAATTGATAAACAGAGTTTATAGCTGACTGTCACTTTTAATGGGCAGTTATGGATTTAAAGAACAATCAACACACTACATTTCTTCCCTCTTGTCTTAATTATTGTTCTACATAGTTACAAATTATGAATAAGGAAGAGGAAAATCAGAAGACAAATTAATTCCTTAATCTAACAGAAAACACTGTAGGATTATACAAACAAATTCAAAATTACCCATAGAAGAAGAGTTACATATGCATATTGGAACAGAAGTAAAAATACTTGGTAAGCAGGAAAAATAAACATCGGTAACCAGAAGGAATTGTTTACCCTCTACAGTAACAACAGTCTTAACACTACCAATTTGAATAGCAGATAACCATATAGCCAAAGTTCTCAAGTCTCAGTCTAGGTTGAGTCATTAAGCTATAAAAATAGCCAATGCCCACCAATGTAATTTCTCTGTCTCTAATAAAAAGAAAAAGTAAGATATGAGATTTTTTTCTTTACATATAACTCCCTTCACTTTTGATATTAGTATGTGGGTCAGCCACGGTTCTGTAACAACCTTCTATCAGAAATGGGCAAATTCTTCAAGAAATTATTCTCAATCAGTTGTGAAATACAAGCAATATTCCATCTTCAGTAATGGTGCAAGTAAATTGTCTCTCTGAATATTGTTGGGGGAACAAGATAGTAAAAGTATGCAGTTGCATGTGACTATGTAAGTAAATATGTGTATGAACAGTCTAGGAAGTATTCCCACTGCCACACTAAAACATTTTTTATATATGCTGTCATCACCTTGTCAAGATCTGGCAATACCACGTTAGTAACATATACAGATCATATCATTCAGAGGGAACAGAACATTCTGAGTGTGCCTAAAAGTGACATGGAAAAGCTCAAGGCATGGACTTCTGTTTGTTTGTTTTGAAGCTCCAGATACTGCTTAGCTGTTCAGGATGCCCCAACTTTTCCACGTTCCATTATAATTGCTAATAATTGCCAAATAATATTATGAAGATAGTGACAGAGCCAGTGCTACTCACTGTTATTGACACAATAAAACAAATGACTTGTCCAATGTCACATAATAATTTGTGGAAATGTCAAAAAAAAAAAAAACCAAAAAAAAGGAATCTCCCGAGTACAAGTCAAGTTCTTTAGCCACAGCGTTATTCTTACTTCTAAAGTGCACCACTAATCTGACCTTGTTTGCTTAGAAGATATTCCTAAAGCTAAAGTCCAATAGTCAGTGCTAACATTTCTCCCTATGAGTATTTTAAATAGGATTTGACTAATCCAGCCAGCATAATAAACAATCCAAATCTTCCTAAAATGTGAATTCAAGCTTAACATTTAAGACTTACAATTGTTGGGTAACTTTAAAAAAATCCTACTTTTACGCTACTTGGCCTGGGATGAAATATCATAAAAATATTCATTATTTTAATGAGACTTCCAGATGAAGACTGTGAGCTACTTTGAAATAAGCTGTGAAGTACATGAACTTTTGAAAGCTTATGCAAACTTAATCCCTTCAAGTATTTTAAATATACAGTGCTGCAAACCCATGGACTTCAGTGTACAGACATCCCCATGAGGTAACAAATATGGGAATGTATATAATATGCTTTATACCTTGTACACCTGTACAAGGCAAGTACAAATGGAACAGGGAAAGAAAGTTAAGGGGAGTTTGCTGCCCTTAAGAGACACAACTGGAGATACTGACACATGCACACTAAAATAGCCAGATGAGGAAGATGAATCCCAAATTATAGAAATTCCAGGCAAAAATGAGGACGTCTTTCAGAACATAACAGTGGATGTTACCTGAATCACAGAAAAGGTAAAAACGATCAAGTGACAGCACACAAGCAAGGATGTACAGAGAAAACACTCTTCTTGGATGCACCCTGTTCTGTGGAAGAATACATAATGTTTTCTTCTCTGCTCAGGTGACATAGCTCACCTCTTTTTTTGATACTTATGCCAACTTTGAACTGCTTTACCCTCCTCCCAACCCCCCAAAAACAAAATCTGAAAAATTAATATAAGCATTGACCCTACAGACAATTTTTATCAGTTGACGAAAGTCAACTGATCACTAATATTATTTTACATGTTGTATATATTTTGCAGGGTACGCATCAATTTAGTGGTGCCCTCCCTTCAAAAACACGTTTGTAGCAAGCTATTCCTCTTAACTGTTACAGCATCTTCTCTTAATATTTCCAATGGGAATGCAGTTCTCAAAAATACTTTTGCATTTAAAGACAGCACCTTGGTAAGAAGAAAGGTGTGAAATGAAAGAAGCTTGTAAAGCCCACCTGAAATATAATCAGAAGTTCAAGAACATATGTGCATTTCTCTGCACTAACACTTGCTTTGCATAGTAGAATATATGACAGGAGTTTAATTAGCTTGCTGTTTGGTGGATTTACAAGGCTGGAGTACTGTAAGTCAGACCCAAATAAACCAACAAATAACCCTCTGGTAATTCATGAATTCATTTACAATTTTCAGTTTTAGGTTTTCAAGCTGGATATTCTGGACTTTAACTGAAAATATTGCAGCAAATACAAAATGGAGGAATTCCTTCAGATAACGCAAGTTTATCCACAAAGGCAAATAAGAATATGTAAAAAATAAACAGTTAGTTTCCTATACCTGTGGAGATGCATTTACAGTTCCATTTGAAACACTGTCACAGCTACTTTTACACAAGCTAGAGCTTGACTGCTTTCATAAATACACATATATTTTTGAAACTTGCACCTAAAGCCCCAATCTGTGCCCACAACAGTAGCAATCCACCTCAGCACTTTCCACCCTCTAGTATAACTGAGCGAACAGTCCACCTCCATCACTCACAAACAATCATCTTGGAAGCATATAATAGAATAAGCTCATTGCTTGTATCCAAATTTTGCATTCCTGAAGCAGAATAGCTTGTTGTAGTCACTGAGGCAAAAAATACATTTTCACAACTAACAGTTGTACAGTAAACTTCAAAGGTCTCAGCTGAAATGGTATCACTGTGATTGGCCATGCAGATACAACACAGCATGAGACAGAGCTCTACCTGAACAGCGCAACACAGCAGACAAGAGAAAAAGTGTTCAGTAAGGGGATGTAACTATCCACATGGAAAACAGAGGTTCAACAAGTGAAGACGACAGCTGAACATGGTGCAACACTAGCTCATAAGGAGCATTGATGGTTTCATTTTGACAGCTCATATGCTTCAATCATTGTATGTCTTCCTAAAGGTCAGAAAAGAGTCCAAAATTGAAGCCACCTTTCACAAATTCTAATCTTAACTATAAAACCATTTTTTGTCTCCTGTCCATTAGTGGAAATAAGAACAAAGCATGGAGTAGGATATATACAAGGGCTGCCCTGGACAGACACCAGTGTAGACCAATGGCCCATCTTTTCCTGTCTTTAGTAGTTGATGGCAATTGATGCTTCAGAAAGGCATCAAGCCCATTGAAAATTAGTTACCTTCTGAATAAGGTTTTTGCCTCTTGAGACAAAAATACATAAAGCAAAACAAAAGACTATAACAATAATAGGAATAATGTGTCAGTGGGATTTCTACCTATGTTTAAAACTGGAAATGTGAAGATTTCCCTAATCAGTTTCCCTCAATTCAAACACGCATGAATACTCCACATGCATTACTGAAAAGCTGCTTATAAGTATTGGCAGCTACTAATGACTTTGAATTAAAAAAGGCAAGGAAGTAGTTGAGGGGAGGGAGAAAGGAAGGATAAAAGGACAAGAAGGGATCACATAAATGCAGAAGATGTAATCCAAAGTCCAATAAAGCCAATGCAATGATTCATGCTGACTTCAGAAGTCATGCAAGACAGAATCTGAAAAGGCAGAGAACAGATTTCAGGCCTAATGGTAGACATGTTATTTCTCCAAATGTTCTACAACAGAGGACATGATGTTTACTCTAAAATAATGATCTGTAAGAAGAGAGATATAGCCCGTTTTGTTTCCTTTTAAATGGCTCTCGCAGCTTTTTCTAACGTGTGACATGGGAAATCTTTTCTTCCCCCCCTGCTTATATCTCCTAAAAAAGATACTATCCACACACATTCATGTCTATCAGACTGTGTTAGTGGCCACACAACCAGAGCCCTCAGGGATTACGAAAATGATGTGAGCTATGAACTGCATACCCTGCTGGAAAAAGCAGCAGTCAGTGACTAGTTTGAAAATTCTGTTAGCCTTTCGTCATATTCCAGTTAGAAATGAGAGAAAGGAGCCTGGCCAGTCTTTATCCTGATGACTGTTCCAGTAGGAGCTATTACCCAGAAAAGAAAGAATACAGGAATAAAGTTCCATCTGAATCCAGCAACATGTTCAAATGCAGACTATGGTCTGGGTTGCTCAGCAGGTGAGATGAGACAATGACAAGTTCTTTCAGATCTTCACAGAATAGGAAAAACTTTGAGAACATTTCAAGGCTGTATTCAGTCAGTAGCCTCAGTGGTCAGCAGCTGAAGGCAAAAATACTGTTTTGCATGAGATAAAAACAAATGCATGCAAAACCCTTTGTTGTGCCACTGCATAAACTTTTTGGCTGCACAATTTATGATTATTGGTTAGAAAAAATAGAACTTATCTATCTGCTCTTCACAGTTGGTTGTATATAAAAGCAGTTGAATACAGGCTGTATACTGAACAGAAGACCAAGGAAAAGTGGGTTTGGTACTGTGCCCAGGCGAGTTAGCCCTAGGACCCAAACCAGTGCCATTTAAAGGCACTGTAGTATACTATGGAAATGACACCAGAAAGAACCTAAAAATCCTATTTTACAAGGAACAGATTGATAAATAAGCAATTTAAAGAGGATTTTAATAAGTATTTTGGCTCCAAAAATTATGTTGTGCTAATAAATAGAATCTGTCAGCACAGATGGGGAAAAATAAGAGGTAATAGAAGCAGAAACATTTCCCAAATAGTTTCAGGCTAAAACTATTATTGAAGCTTTCCCTTGCCTTTCTGGAAACATGAATACAAGAGCATTGTCCTGGGGCATGAGACCAAGTAAATGAAGCTGACAAGAAACAAGACAACAAGATTACAGAAACTTCACCACAAACTGCTTTTTACTATGTACACATACAGCACATAAAACAGGTCCATGATCTCAGGTTCTATTACCACAACATGTATACTTAGCAATGCTATTAGATGAATAGCACCAGGGAACACAAGGTACACTGCTCTTGCCGTTTAGCTACAAATTTCAATGACACCTCTTGCCTGAAAAGCTGTTGCCCCTGAAACTTCTCAATTTCCTTCCTACCATTATGCCAGATCCCAACATAAATATACATACAGGCCAATCCACAAACACATAATCACATTATCTTAAACGTCTGAATCTCCATAAACCAAGGGTATTGTATGCAACATAGGTACTGTGATGACAAATGTCATTGCAGGTATCAAATTCAGTCTGGAGGGACTGGCCCAAGACACAGTGAGAGAGATGAAAACAGCTCGTGATAAGTACCAGACAAGTGACAGAAAATTCTCCAACTGTTTGGCTTCACCCCTTGGTGTTTCATGAGTGCAAGAAACTGCTTCCATGCAAGCAAAGCCTTAACTCTTCCCTGAAAGTGGCTTCTGTGGTAGGAGGATAAGGGAAAACCTGTGATGGGATGAGATAAAAGAAGCTCAATGAGAATGAGAAAGTTAGGCAGTAGCATACACAAAGCGGGGTGGTCAGGAGTGGCCAGGAGCTTGTCCTAGTTTATTTGGTGAAAAGGTAATGAAAGGAGGGCAACATTACACCTGCCCTGTATTACATGCAGCCTGATACAAAGCTATGAGCTGGCTTATCTACCACGAGTGGCTCCTCAGCAAAATGTATCAGGATATTCCTGGGCTAACTCACTCTCAGGTTTGTGTCATTTATGGTCCCAACACTTTCAGGCAGGCTGCTTTAGCTTTTGGCAATCATACTTTTGAAAAGACACTTGCTTATCTATAAATAGAGGTAGGTATTGAGGAGGATCACTGTAAGGACTATGTTTCTGAGCACTTCTAAAAATTTGTTTTAAAATCTCACAAAGCATCTTTCTGTAGAATCTGAAAAAATGTTTAGACCCAATGATTTTAAAGGAAGAAACAGATAATGCTGTACAGGGCACATGTTCATTTCACCATTTTTATACTCCATCATGGAGGTAAGAACTCCATGATGACCTGCAACAAAACCACCTCCTCCCTTCCCTTGCCCCTTACTCTTTGGTGCTACTAGAACAAGCACTTCCTTCCCTTTCTCCTGGTGAAATCCATCCCATTCCTTGTCAAAATGCTGGGAATGAGAGGGATCAGTAAGAAGATAGCTGCTAAATACAGCTGTGAGTCCTTCCAAAAAATAAGGGATTCATGAGATGGAAATTGCCCTCCCTAACCCTATCACAAGCAGCCTTGAAATAAAGTTCAGTTCCTGCTCATATATGCTTTGAATCTGTCAGTACAGTTTTTAAGAGGGAAGATAAACATTTAAGTATGAGGAGACAAGCAGGGAAAATGATGTGGGAATACGTCTGACTTCGCTTTCACGCAGGGTCACTATTCGGTAGACCTGCTAGAGATTACTCAACACCCAGTCGTGATAAATGGAGATTATGCCTCGAAGGGGCAGGTTTACTGACTGGCATCTGTGGACGGGCCAATTCTATTTCATCAGCCTATTATTCACTGTAAATGTCTGGAAAATCCATCTGTTCTTACTTCTCTGTATACACCAGATATGAAATGAAACAAAAGCCTGTCTAAGCAAAAAGCAAGAACATGACAAGAATACCCTTAAGATAAACTTTATTCTCACAGCACAAACAGTCTCTGTTCCCCATGCCTCAGATAGACATTTGCTAACACAATAGAAGGTGGCTCTCTGTGCTCCCTCTCTCACATCAAATAAATCAAAATACCTCTCAGTGATAGTACAAGACAACATAGTTGCTTGGATTGAGCAACAGAGAGCCAAGAAATCTTTCATTTACCCTGACTCTACAGTGACTAGTCTCAAGTAAGTAACTGTATGGGTGATCAGCTCATCTACACGACAAACAAGGAAAGCAGTATGGGCTCCTGAGAGGCAGTTTGGAAGAGGTGAAGATCTTTACACCTAAAATAACAGGTCTTGAGTCTTCAAACAAGCAATCAGTTTCAGTTGTACTTCCAGCATGGAAAAACAATAAAAAAGAATAAAAAAAAGAATAAAAAAGAATAATAATGTCTTAGCTACATGGACCACATAGCCATTGCACCAACAGGCATATGTGCACACACACACACATTACCTGTACCCCAGCAAGAAATATTGATGAAAATTATTGCAAACTAAAGGCACACGAGAGATATGATCTACTTCTCTGCAGAGCTAGTTAGGAACATTAGATACAGTCCAAGCAAGACTATGAATAAATAAAACTCAGTGAATCCTTTTTAGGAGAGGGCAGAGAATAGCACTAAAAATGCTTCTACTTGGCCACATTTTCCCTTTTCTTCTCAACTGAAATTTTTATAAAAATATACCTTTTAACATGGATCTCCAAAATCCTTCCTAAGCTAGGTGATCAACATGTAGTCTGTCATTACTAGATTTCTCTTCTTATTCCCCTCTTCAAGTATTGCGCAAGATTTAGCTGCTTATTAACATGAATAAAGCAGCCTTAATACTGTCACAGAAAGCATCTTCTAACAGATACCAGTAAGTTGCACTGGCTTGTGGAACAGGTTTGGAATAGGTTCTTCTTACTAGACCTAGACATTGAATTATTTCTTCATGTTCAGTTGAGAGAAGTTTGAGGATGGAGATGTTCTGCATTTCCAGCAGCAGATCATTCTCGAAGTGTAAACTGACTTTCACATACAGAAAGGGCTGAGTGTTTAGGTGGTGTTCAAAACCCATAGGAATACAAAGCAGAGAACTGTTTGTCAGTCCAAGGGAGCTAAATGATAAGGAATGGCTCATCAATGAAGCTTTCTAAATACCCATGGTGAGCACATTCCCTTGTTATTTTGCCGTATAAACAGTATTTTTAGTTATTGCAGAATTGTTATCATGCTGTGAATAAGAAGTGGTTGTAAATAGAAAGGATTCTACTGTAAAACTGGGGGCCAAGTTGGAATATGTAGGAAACAGGCATCACTAGTCACATACCTCAAATATTTACTCCTTTATGTGAGCTAAAAGTGTGATACAAAATCTCTAGTAGGCAGTGGTCCCCACAAAGATATTGCGATGCCTTGAACTAAAATACTAATTTAAGAGCTAGGCTTTTCTTCATGCTATGACTCCTCTGCTCTTTCTGGGAATTATGGAGATTTTTAAATAGTACTAATCCTCACTAGCAGATGGTAGTAGCACTTTGTCAGAGCATTATTACATTTAAGTTAACACTTTGGAATTTTAATGCAACGACTCCAAGACACACTCCTCAAACCCCTCCATAAAAGAGCCATTTCAAAGCTTACATCTGCTGCTGTCCATGGACTGCTTACCATCATGAGAAGCGGCCTTTGAAACAGCAGTATTAAAAATGATAAAACGCCTTCAAATCCAAAATGGTCAGTGGGGATCTACGAAGCAAATCGCAACCAGTAACCTCTGTTGTATTGCTAAAGCAACACTAACATCAAAATACCTCTCCTTGACACTTAGTCCCGAACCTGCCTCAAAACCCA
>KZ507699.1:19955-33197 GCA_002844005.1 Limosa lapponica baueri
GATTGCTCAGTGCAGATGCCTGGAGGTGAAAGTGAACAGCACACACTTGCCCTATAAGGAGGATTAGGCAGAATGAAGAGATGAGGGTTACGGGAACAACCTTAAGAGCTTCCAAAGTACTGACACTGATGATTTCAATATTCTATTTGTTAATCCAAGCTAGTGGTACAAAATGATGCAAGGACGTTGTTTATATAAAGTTAGCCTCTCTCTTCCTTTCATGTTCTGGATGGGAGTCTATAAACCTAGTATTTTCTGAAAACAGTTGTACTCCTTACTTGACACTACACAAAGACCCAATTAATTCTAGCCTCAGGGATATTTGGCAGTCTTACAAAAAATGGGGGGAAAAAATGCATCCCTTTTAAAAAAATGCTAAAAAAAGCCCCACAGTACTTTAATGAACAGCTTTTTTTTTTAAGTCCTAAATCCTGCAGAAGACGATTTTTAGTAATAGCAGTTTCCAAATGCTATCATTATCTACCTTCCCCTGAGGAAGTATTTACCTCCTCCCTCCCATACATCATTCAGCCCTGTTATTAGAGATCACTGATCTCAAACAGAAAAATATTTTGAAACTATTATCCCCAACCCTTATTATGTCTCGCATACAGGAAATACAAGTCCATGGCTACCCCTTTGCTGCTTTGAATGAGGGTTGGACAAGGCTGGTGTTGACAGAAAACCACATTTTAGCCTCAAGAGCCCAAATGAGGACATATGCCACCAGATAAGCGTGAATGCAGATCCACTCACCACTCTGGTATTTCACTGAAGAGAGGTCTAACTTTTAATGCAAGCTACTCAAGAGAGGAGGAGAAAGCTAGAGGTCCCCCTGTCACTCCACGGAAGACACTGCAGGCTGTGAATCCAGAAGCGTGCTGTATTATTTTCCTTTTTCTTCCTTCCTAAATTAGGTCAAAAGTCAATGGAGCAGAAGCTGTGGCTGTGTGCATCGCTTCCTCCCACTCACCAGCCACAGAAGCCGAGCCTACATGGAGGCACATTACAGACTGGTAATAAACTGCTGCACAGAGGAAGTAAAGGAAGATTATTTAATCAGAGGGGTAATACTAAGGCATGGGGAGGTACAATACACTTGGAGTTATCCTGGGAGCAGTGGGATGGAAGATGATGCTGCAGTACTCATTGTATCTGTGTACAACGGTAGTAGGCAATACAAAGATAAAATGAATCTCGCTTTTCTGCAAAGTAACTAGGTACAATTATCAGCTAAAGAAAAAAAAAGATCTACCACACAAATCAAATATAAAACTATAGAGGCTGGACAGGGAGAAACAATCCCATTTTCTAATCTGTAATTTAGTTTCTTTAAAACTTAATATTATCTTCTAGATATATTGTTCTCAAAACATCGTTTGCATTGTATTATTATTCTTTTTTAGTAATATTTGGGTCATTCCAGTGCCTCACTGCCTCACTTTGGATTTCCCAACTTTCCTCATATGCATACACATACACCTCCTCTATATGGCCTGTCCCAAATGCTGAAAGCCCAGTCTCCAGCCCACACAAGTGTAACATTACCTGTTATTCCCTAGAAGTACCTTGAATTTTACAAAGCTAGCCTAGCCCATCACCAAGGGTAGTTTCCTGCATCCCTTCACCACCCAACCAACTGCTAACCACAAGCCTCCACCTGCTTCCAAACTCCCACATAGAAGGCACTGCCAGAACCTTCCCCTCACTACTCCTGCTCCAGCGCCTCTCTGCAGTAGAGAAAGCCCTGACAATGCTTTGTTTCCTACCTACTCACGCGGTCCTTTACCTGCAAACTCCTCCTTTCCTTGCAGCTAGACACAGCATTGGTGAGGTCCCTAAGACATCACCCTCTGTGATGGTGATTGCCAAGTGCTGTTGATCATTCCCTGTCTAGCTTATATATTGTATATGGGCCATGGTTTTCTCTTGCTCACTCCCCTCACACATATTGTTTGACATAGTCCCTATGCATTTTGCAGCACTGGCAAAAATGAGAGAACGTTTTCAAGTAGATGGGTGTTTCTCATGTTTCTCCAGGATACAATCCAATTCCATAACAGGAGAGATACACCAAAGATCTGGAAAATCATTTCTCTAGTTAGTTTCAATAATATTTCAATAACATTCTAGAAACTCTGTGAGGCTCACTAACGAGGCTGCAGATGCTGTCAGAATCACAGATTATATTTAGACCTCTCTTTTAAACAAAGCAGGGCATTTTGCAACATATATTGTTCCACCTTACCGAAAAGGGCTCTTTTCTTTCTACCTAGACCTCTTCCAAAACTGTACTATGAAATATTTGTCCAAACAAGAGAAACCAAGAGACAGCGAGCGCATATGCATAACCATGCATTACTTCCTGTACTAGGTAAAGCTAGAGAGTAGTATGTTGACAGTTGATGAGATAATGACTGTTTTTATTTTTGCCAATTTAATCAATGCCATTGGCAATACAGTACTGTAGGTAATGATTATACACACACTGCTGGCCTTCAATTCTCATCAACTCTCTTGCTTCACAGCACTGTAACTTTTGTTATCATGTGCCCCAAGCCAGGGAAGTACTGACATCAGCCACACTACATCTGCCCTGTCAGTACGTCCCTGTAGACATATCTGTGTGCTTTCATTCCTTCGTACCTAGAGTGATCATTCACGAACGTGAATGAATGAATCTGTCTCTCAAAAGACGTCAGAAGATGTGCAACTTTGTCTCCTGGTGTACAAACTGTCTGAGTTGCAGAGAGATCCAAGCCCTCTCTTTTACTTCATCTTGAAATCTTCTGACAGCCAACTTTTTGTTTCATATTTGTACAGCTTCTAGCACAGTGGGGTGCCATTTTACGATTTGTATTTACGTTCTGGCTTCCTACAAGTAAAAAGTCTCCCAAATCTCTGTGTTGTTACTTAAGGTAGAAACTAATGTCATCCCAAATTACAGAAAAATCCAGTCAATTATTTTCAAAAAGAATAATCCCTCTGATTACTGAAAAAGCGTGTGTTTATACATTGTATATACATACATAAATACATACCCCATTGCTAGTTAGTAACCTGTATCATGGAGCTGGAAATGTCAGTGGTACATTTTAAAAGATACTGATAGCAAATTTATTAGTGGATATACTGCACTACTGCTTGGATCTATAAGTTCTCAAAGGGTAGACCTGAAAAAAGACTAGCCTTAGGCACAATAACCAACTTTTGGGGGTATATTTGTCTCAAAAGAGGTCAAATAAGTGGAATTCCAGAGAAATAAAAAGCAGCTTTATCTGTCCAAATTACAGATATTACTGTTATGATATGTTTAACTTTATTCTTCCTGGACAGAAAAACCCAGGTATTTAAGAGTATAGAACACAGCAACCATCACAACTGCTTGTCATGAGCTTGGAATACAAGAGAGAAAGAAACAAATAGAAATACTGAAAGGGAAAAGTATGTGTATTTTAATGCAACCAATAATAGCTATAGTCTTTTGTTTGCCATTTAACACACAGCCCGTACTGTACACGGGCTGTACACTGCCAGTACTCTACAGTGGCTTTGCCGAGTGAGAACCAGATCTTTTCTACTGTGTTTTTCCCTTTATCAACTCTCCAGTACATGAAATTATTTTAAAACATTCTCAAATGTTTAAGCTGCACACTATAAAGACTGCAAGAAGGCAAAGGGTATACAACAACAAATACCCTTGCTTAACAGTGTTTGGTCCGAAGATGTCCCCACTGTGTGCTTTCAAGCCCATGGTATACTGCCAGACAAATTTTACTACTGGTTGCAATCAGCGAGGTAACTCTGCAATAGTCTCTTGTCACCTGAAAAAGACAACTGACATCGTCAAAATATCTCAATGGCTCAGGAGCTTAAGCTCAACTGGCAGTCAGTAAGAGTTGAGCTCCTGCATGCTTTAAAAACAAATCAAGTTACCATGTGTCATCAGGTCTGGGTCCCGAACACAGGTTTTGAGCTGGAGTCCCAAGGCAGGGAAGCCTGCCCTGTGCACATTTTTATTCCTCTATTTAAAAAGCATTTGCAAAAAGGGTCATTGTTATATCCATATATGTTAAAATGAGGCACAGCAAATCCAGAACTGACATTCAGGTCTGCTGCTACGCCATCCTCTGCTGTCTCTTTAGGTCTCATCCAGAGCTACTTTCCACAGCACCAGAGTGGTGCTATTTGATTGTGATTTATCACAAGTGAATTATTATAAAGAAATCACCAACTCAATTTAAGCCTCTGAGAAAGATATGGTTGGACTAACAAAAAATTGTTCTGCAAAACAAGCAATTATTGTTAGGTTCACTAGATATTGGCCTTGGCAATCCAACTGATTCTAGAAAGTTAATGATTTAAAAAGCAATGAAGAAATAAGAAATTAAATCCTTTAAATCTGCATCAAAGGCTCCAAGAGGAATTTTACAGTGATTTTCACTGCATATTTTATTAGATATGTGATATTTTATTCATGGGTAAAGCAAATATAACAATTAGGAATAATTAGCATTTCAGCACAGAGTGTTATCTAATAGGTTAAAATACACATATAATTCTTCATTTAAATTCTGTGTCTTCACATTTTCCCCTTTCTGGTTCAGAACTTTTCCATTTAGCATAGCACTTACAGGAACATTATACAGCTCCCAAAGAAACAGAAACAGAGAGAGAACTAGTGGCTCTCGCGTTTGATATCTTATTTTCCTCCCCTCCTTGCATTTTTACTCATTTTTCTTTTTCAATTTCCTCTTGAGCATAGCTTGTCAGATAAACCCAGTATAACTCCCAGGAAACTTTTTCCCTTCCGTCTTTTTTCCCCACCCTACTCCCCACTCATTCAAGAACCAATGTGTGCAATGGGAACCTGCTTTAAATCTAACTCTCCACATAAAAATCCATCAGTTTACAGATGACTAAAACGACAGTATTTGTTTCTATACCACCTCTTCCACTACAGCTTTAATGCTACAAAGGAATATTGTACTTACTATATTTTCCTTTCTCATTAAGTGTCACTTCTTATGCGGTGGTGGTTTTGGGTTTGCTTTTTAATTCAACACTTCGAGCTCACAGAATACCCCTTCCTTGAGCTGATGCAGTTACCCCAGACCACAGCAGGGACAAGGCTCTCCAGCTGAAGTGCACTCTGTGGTACAATACAGAATACAAAATACCTCCTTTTCTGAATTAAGTGTATTATCACTGAAACTAGGATATAAATTTTGAACCTTACAAAATTACAGCACTGCACAATTTCAAGCCTGTTCCCTTGCCAAGTTTCATAACTGCCATCCAAACGCCAGTACATTTCATCTACTAACCTTCACTTTCAGCCTGTGTCCTCCCTGTTACACAGATCAGTTATAACTCTCCAAGTCACATAAACCATTATTAATTATAGTGGTTGCAGACACAAGAGAATCTTTCCCTTACTCCATCATCTCTCACAATTGCTTGGCCAACAATAACCAGAAACCAGAGCCTGACTACTATATTGAAGAATAGCAGAGAACACTGCCCTGCTGGTGCTCATTGGAAGGGACTGAAGTACAGAAAGATGCGGCAAGACAGACACCTTTTCCTCACCCATTCTTCCACGAGGTGCTTCCATTTTAGTCTCTATGTTTAAATTACTCCATCAAGACTACACAATTAAATTCTACTTTGTAGTGGGAGACAACAGCACTTCCTCTTCTCCCTGTGCTGTTTCAAATGCACGAGCCAGCTAAATTCTGTGCCCAGAAGGTTTTGCACCCAGGCCTTCCTTACTTGGTGCTGACAATGGTTTAAATGGCACAGCGCTTATTTAAATGCACTTATTTAACGTGTATTTAGCACATATTCCATGCCAAGCATCACATTTCACCAGCTCAGTATTGCACCTTCTTCAATACAGCCTATTTAGCCTAGGATAAGCAACAAAGCCACCATCAACGTTACTCAAAAAAGGGCTAATATAGCCTTTGATAACTACTGCAAGCAACAGGTCAAATCCTACTTGCTAATGGCAATAATAGATAATGCAGGAAGATAAAGTAACATCACAGAAGGAAAGAAATCACATCTGCATCCAAGAAGCCCAGCAGGAAGCCAGTTGCTAGACAGTCAATTAGTCTAAGGTACAAAATGCCCCAGAGAAACATGAGCTTTCAGACCTAGATCCCAGGCACTACAACAGTTTGTCGGCAAACTGTGTGTTATGTTTTACTGTTGGGCTGTGGCTGTCATACTTGCCTCCTGGCACTTCCAGATAGCACAAACAAATGGGCTCTCAGAGATGGGAGGCACCATGACCGGAGCCATGAACGGGACTGTAAGGCCTATAGGATGCACAGGCGTGAAGCCATCCAGGTTTTAACAGACATGCCAAGCCCTGCCTCTCAAATCAAAGTTTTCTTCCAATTTCACTAGCTTAAATAATAACTTATTACTTCTGCAATTCAAATCTAATGTAAAAAAAAACCAAACCAAAACAAAAAACCAAAACCATAAAGTGACATCTGAGTTTGCAGACGCAGAAAGGAATCTTATTTTCCCGCACTACCAGTGTATCACCTGAAGTCAACGTTTTGCACATAACAAGCTATCATGTATCGTAATTTACTTACGTAACATGTTTTCAGAGATTGATTATTTTCTCATATTTGCTAAAAATATAGATCATTTTGTGAATACTATTTGCTTTTCCTATTGGTCACTTTGAAGGCCATCAACAGCAACTGTCTATGTCTAACAAGATTTTAAACATTGAAGATATAAAACACAAACTATGTTCGGAGACCGTGTAGATGAACAGAGTTTTACCATGCTGTCATATGTAATTCAGGTAATTAAGAAAACTAACTAGAAACTGATAGCCAAATAGAACTACCCTTTCATATACTATTTTTAAAATTATTGTTAACGTGCTGAAAAAAAAACAATCAAGCAATGAAGTAGCAGTGACAAAGAGTAAAAATACAAACCTCAAAAGGCAAAAGCCTCCAACAAATTTCAGCAAAAAACAGACTGTCATGGCAGATTATAGATAGCTATATATCAAATGGAAGAAAATGATGTGAGTTCAAGTCTATATCTAGGGAGTAACCTAATGGCTTACAAAAGTCATCTCCTGCCAATACCACTTGCTTTACAGGGCCAGGGAGTGGAAGAGAACCATACTTAATGCCTTTGTTCATTAAGTTAAATGAACCTTAGTTGGTAGGTTTATGTAGTCACAGTCTTAAAAGATTTTTCTCCAGTGTGTTTTTTCAAAGATGGCATTGTGAGAATAAAGACTCTGTGCATCCATAAGTACTCATCTGAAAGCACACAGCAGCAGCGATTGCCGTGTCAGGCATTTGTTAGGACCACTTGAAAATGGATGGTTGGGGTTTTTTTCTCTGTCTTTATCAAGGACAAAGAACTTGAAGTAATGCTAAGAATTATTTAAGAACATGAAAAGGAGCCGCCTGCTGTAGTCAGCAATCCACAGGCTCAGTTTAAAAAAATCTCCTGAAGTCAATTAAGCGACTCACCTGGATTATGACAGACTGATCAGGCCCTGGTGATCACTAAGAAACACTCCAGAAAGCAGTGACACCTAATGGCAAACATGCCTTTGGAGGACAGCAAGCCATAATCTATGGCATGGAAAATCATTCCTCTTTAGCTGCAGAGTAACTAGCACTAAAACACATTTCAGGGACTGAAATACTATCGCAAATGTAAGCACCTGGGAGACAGTCTGAGAAACAGTGCACATATAGAAACACAGAGTATGTCATGCATGCTGTGCAGTTAAGTAGAACATAGTTAGTAATAAAACCTACTGGCTGCTAAGCCACAGCGCACTGTTTCCGGGTCTTCATCCATACATATGTTTGAAAAAGTAACCTTGGCACATTCTAGAGCATGGAAAACAGACCTGAACACTCATCTGTAGACACTATAGGCACACAGACATTTACTTGTTTTTAAAATCTGTTTTGCTTCCTTGTCCTGACTTTACAAAATGTATGCGAGAACACTGCAATGAACAGTTAGTGACATACACTACACACCTTCTAATGAGGCTTTACCAATAGCACAGCAAATTAAATTCCTATTACCAATAAACAACACGATACAAGCCAAGCTGCATTGTAGTACAACGGCTTACGAGACAAAACATGGACGTGCATACCACCATGCTAGGTGACTTGCTTTCCCTAAAAAAAAATAAAATAAAATCCTACATTTTAAAAGCACTACCATATCAACAGAAGAAGTAAGCAACAGACCCCATGTTGGAAAGAGCAAATCTATTTTTCTCTCTCAAAAAAAAAAAAAGTAGTATATACATATAAATATATCTATTAAAAGCATATATAAAAATATATGTCAAAGCACATATCATATATATAACTATATATTATATGTATTTCTGAACTTGCCATTGAAAATAAAAAAAGCTAAGTGTAGCATGCAACTGACTGCGTATGACAGAAGCCAGTGATAAACATGAAAAAGCAACTTGAAGTAATCCGGGTGCCTGAACTATTGCTGCACACTGCTGCAATGAATTAGTCTTTAAAAATACTTTAGTGTATGCTAAATACTAATACTCTTGTACCATACTACGTGACCACTGCCCTAGGTGATTTTGCTGCACCTAATACACATATATATGCATACATGTTTCTATAGACACAATAAGAAATCCATATGCAGATGTATTACTACATACATACCAAGGGAAAAAAATGAGCACAAAGTATAAAATACAAAAGCATGAGACCATCAGCTGCAGAAGATACAAAGCATACACAAATTGTGCAGTTGACAAGGAATGCCACCTAATCCCTGCTTAATTAAAGCACTGTTCTAAACTCCTGTTTAGGGAGTGAGGAGTGTGGGACGACTGATGTATGAAGAAAATATCAGGCAGCGTGGCTAATCTCAAAGACTTTGGAGCTTTCGAGCTACATAAATCAGAGCGACTTTTTGAATAGCCTCATAAAACACAAAATCATTGCCATTCCACTCACGACTTTCAGATTCTTCCTACAGCATACAGATCATTAGGAAACTTCTAAGCAATCAAGTAATGTGGGGCTGATGAAATTACTCAATCAATGCATGGGCTGAGAGAAGCAGCATAATACAGAACTGCACAGTTTTGACATGGTAACCCTGCCCCTTTCTTTTTTATATAGGGGTAAGGGAAATTACAGTGGAGTCGATTCATTTCAACATTTTCACAAGAGTGCTTAATGTAGTCCTTCTGAACTGCCAGTTCCTATTTATAATAGCAGGGCAGCAGAAATGTACAGACTAGAAGCAGCCCTACCAATGTTTAAAATATGATCTAGGAAAACGTTTATTTTTAAATGCATGCATTTACATACACACAGACCTGCTCTAATGATCAAAACCAGCAGCTGTAACCATTCAGAAGACAGAAATATGAAAAAGTGTATCATAGATAAATACCAGTCACCGTACCCCTCCCACTGCCATCACCAAGTCGTTAATCTCTACTCACTAAATTGTAACATTTTCTGTCATTGTCTAAGAAATGGCTGATAACATACTTCAATACAGAAAACATCCCTTTACAGGAAACACATCAAATAATGCGTAGGCAAGCAAGACAGTTAGTGCATTATACTGAAAAAGTACATGCTACCAGAAAAAGGGTACGCACAGGTAACATGTTATTTCTTATGATCACCTGCCCCTCCCAAACATGGGAAAATGTTTTCCACTTGAATATTTTAACACTGCAGAGTGAGAAAAGATAATGCATTTAGTTTGTTGCCTAAGGCATCAGTACTACCTCTGGTAGCATTTCTTTCCCCCTGAACTGAGCATTCTGTTTTTTCCTTTGGCTTTATGAATTGTTCTGCAGTTAATTTGTTCATAGAACACCCTGTTAGTGCTTTTTTAAACTCACATAAATAAATACAGTTTACTATTTATGTCTAAATATTTTATACATAAGTTTACCCAGTACAAGTGGAAGAAAGCAAAAGGGAGTCAAAACATCCAGGTCACAAAATACGGTGGTGTTACTAGGGGCCAAATTTTCATCTGCAGGCTGTACAAGTTGTCGTATTTAGCTGTCTACCCATTTAGTGTTAAATAGTTCTAATTTCAGGTCATTTATTTTCACTGTATTCATTTTAGTAGATTTAAAGCTCTGTGTAATGATTATCAGTTTGCCATTTTCATGGAAACATAAACCAGCCTACAAAAAGAGGCAATCCCCTTGTCAACTGTACTAATTGTCTCTCAAGACAAATTAATCATCTGAGAAGCAACTACTTTGGTGGGTGTTGGGTTGGTTTTTTTTTGCTTTCAGTGAGGATTTACTGTGGTGATGCATCTAATCACTAACGGCATTATAAAAAACATTAGTGGTAAAATGTATTGCACCCACCATATGTAAACAAGTGAAACAAACAAAACTGTCATTAACACTAAGACAGAAAAGGTAAAGGTATCGTCTTCCTTGATGTTAGTTCAAAGGCATACAGCTCGCCCAGCAACGCTCCTTTAGCCAGGAGGATGGGAGACAAGGGATTGCAAAGAAACTCCTCATCTGCTGCACAGTCAAAATTTCCCCCCAAATCCTAAAATTTGATCGGTTTGTTATAAGCTCCTAAGAAAGAAATCGTAAGATGTAACTGTCTCCTAGTGTTGCTTTAACAGTCTACAACTGGGAAGAATTAAAATTAAAAAAAAAAAAAAGTCATTCTCCCTTTAAAAGGAGGGCATAAAGCGCTGTCTCCCCTGTGCAATATTTGATGCTCCAGTCGCACACAGCTATAAGGACTGACCCTTATAAAGTTGCGGTACCTAAGGGGAGCGGTAGCCCGTGGGCTCGGAGGTGGGGGGTGCTACACGAAGGGCTGGCGCATCGCTGCCCAAATCTCGGGTGTCCTGGAGGAAAGCTCTTGGCAGCCGGGCTGTTCCCGCTTCCCCTTTCACAGAAACCCGCTACGGATCCCCACGACAGGCACCGGCAGACATGTTTATAAAACCACCCCCGGGGAGAGCGGCAGCTGCCCCACGGCGGGGACCGGCACCGCCCTGGGGACCTCCCCAAACCCCCTGCGGAACCCTGCCCCCTGAATGCACCTTCCACGGGGCAGCGCGGCGGCGCCGGCCGCCCGCCCGCCCCCGCGTTCCCAGGCTCCCGCTCCGCCTGCGTGCGGTGCCTGCAGATGGGCGAGCGGCCGCGGGGGAAGCGCCCTCCTCTCCTCTTCTCCCCCGGCGCATCCCCGGCCGGCGCAGGGGGGCGACCCGCTCTCGCCACTCGCGGGAACAAAAAACGCCGCTCGGCAGCGGGGCTCTGCGCTTCCCAGGGATGCGCCCGCCGAGAGGGAGGGGTTGCCGGGCCGGGGATGGCTCCGGATAACGGGGAGACGGGGGGGGGAGAGCCCCGGCGCCCTCTCCCCGCCTGGGAGCGCAGGCAGCGCCGTTGCATGAGCACCCCCGCCCCTGCGGCCGCCCGCCCGGGGGAGGGGAAGCGCTCACGTTGCCAAACCACCTGTTCAGCCGCGGGAGAGGAAGGCGGGATGGCGGTGGGGGGTGAAGGAATGAAGCGGGGGGGTGGGGGGCGCTTTGCGTGGCTGGCACGGTGGTGTGAGAAATAAGGGGAGGCTCTGGGTCCCCCCCGGCCCGAGGGTGAGCCGGGGCAGGGGGAAGGCAGGCTGGAGCTGAGAGGCTGCGGGGAGCGACGGGGGAAGCGCCTGAGCCCTGGCCCCCCTGGATCGTCAGCCGCGCAAAACCTCAAGGTCTAAAGCACGCACATACCCCGCCAAGAAACCTTTACACAGAGCGGTAGGAGGAAAAAGAGGACGCCTAAGATCCCAGTGGAAAGCTATTATAAGAGGGGAACAAACAAACAAACAAACAAGCAAACAAAAAAATGCAAGCGAGCAAGGGACAGCAGGGAGCGGGGGCTGCGGGGGGAGCGGAGGAAGCCTGCCAAGAGAGGGAAGGTTGCAAAGGAGAGCTAGAAAAGTGTCCAGCGGCACCAGCAGACGCAGCACCCCCTTACCGATATGAATGATTGAATCTGCAATCGCCGCTTTCCAGGTTCGAGTCCAACAGACGGACACGACCAGGATGAGGGAAAAAACTTCCATCTCCTCCGGAGGTCCAGGCTTTGTAACAACAGATCTCTTCGCCCAACGGTGCCACCGCGGAGGGCAGCGCGGCGCAGGAAACCCAAGAGTTTTGAGGTGCCGCCGGAGGAGCGCGTAAATCCCGGTGGCTGGCACACAGCCGCGGCTGGGCAGGGAGCGAGTCCGGGGCTCCGAGCGCCTCTCTCCTCGGCGAAACCCCGGTGTCACTTCGGGGGGCTCCTGGGCAGCACCAGAGTTGCTGGGAGCGCCGGCAGCAAATCCATCCAGCCCGGGCGCCGGCGCGGGCAGCGGACGCCTCTGCTGGTCAGACAATCCCCATCCTTCCGCCGGGTCCAGGGATCCGCTCGGTCCCGGCTGCTGAACAGCAACTTCCAACCCACACCACGCACACGCTCACACACACACACACGCAGACACGCACACAGGCACAGACACACACAACCCCTCTTGGCCAGAGAAGCCCCAGGAGCCCGCAGCAAATAGCTCGCCTTCAGCGAGGGAGGAGGAGCGGGCAACCCGGAGAGCAGGCGATCCCGCTTCCAGCAATCAGATTCCTGCAGGAAAAGCCCCCCCGGAGGCCAAAAAACAAAGTGAACTTCAAGGTGATGCAGATAGTAATGCAGAGATTTCCCCCCACCCTTTGCTTAAAAAAATTGCTTCCTACAACTGGAGGAAAAATAAAAAAAAAAAAAAGAAGGAAATCTGCAAATCAAGCCCGGCGTGCTGTCTCTGTCGCGCAAGGTAGTGGTTGGACAGGGCAGGAGCGAGAGGAGGAGTGCCCGGAGCAAGGCAGAGGAAAGCAGATGATGGTCTGCAGGTTGGTTTTGGAGCTCGCTTTGCTGGTGGGATGCAGAGAGAGCTGGCAGCTCCAGCACCAGCCAGCACGTTGCCTAGAAATGGATCACCTAGGAGAAGGAGAGAGAGCGAGAGATAAGTGCTATCAGCCAGAGAGGGAGAAACAGAGAGAGCGAGCGAGTGAGAGCGCTTCTCTCTAATAACCACCTCCTCCCCCTATCTGCAATACAAGGGAGAAACAAAATAGAGCTCTCATCTCCCTTGAAATCTTCAGCTGGGACTAAGGAAGAGACATAGGCAGGAGTGCATACAGCCTAAAAATACA